>CM050166.1:26121154-26363654 GCA_027410445.1 Discoglossus pictus | reverse complement strand
TTGGCCGAGTTACAGAGCTATTAAATTAGACCATGGCACAAGTTACGGGCTTGAGACACAAGCCTGTAAATACTTTCCAAGCCCACAAGCTGTAAAGGGGACAGACGAGCCGGGATCGGCCGTAACTATCCAATTGTGGTATAACGTAGTGCGACACAGACCTCTCAGCCAATCAAAACCGGTCTAGATGAATATGATTGACAGTGGGAGCTTATAAATTTGAGTTCCACTCGCCCATGCGTTGACTGTGTTGTACATTTTATTGGAAGTAACACGCAGGTCCCGGAGTTGGAGGTTTGGTATTTTTGATTGAGAGTAGGAGCTAGGTGAGAGAGGTAGATTGCATTTTTATTTATCTACATTTTACTTCATACGGATTTACACTTAAGACTTACACATATTTGCAATACACATAGGTTAAAGAACACGCATAGAGACATATATAGTTCGGTCACACCACCCCCCCATTCCATCCCCCACACCCCATCAGTCACCAAAAACACATAGCCCACACATTTTCTTTTCCTAACACACATATACAGTAAAACTTTTGTTTATTTATCCTTATATTATTTTGGTGACATGATGGAGGGAGGAGATAGGAGAGGAGTGGAGAGTTGGGGAGGAGGAGAGAAGAGTAGAGGAGGAGAGAGAGGAGCGGCAGGTGGTCATGGGGAGTAGAGGTGGGGAAGAGGAGGTGAGGAGTGAGGTGGAGGAGATACAGGAGGGCGAGGAGAGCAAGGAGGTGGAGGGAGAGAGTGCAGTGGTGGGTGGTGGAAGGGGGCCAGAGAGTCAGACACATCTAGAAGAGGGGCAGAGGAGAAGGGGCCTGATCCCAGGGGGGGGGGGGGGTTGTTTGGGGAAGGGACAGGCCCCAGGAACGGCTCAGAGGGGCAAGCACAGGGCCTACAATTACTCGCACTAGGAGAATGTGGTCTTCCTCTGTGCTATGCGTGGCTGCCCCATCATTCTTGCAGGGGGAGGGAAGAGAAGCTTGGGCCTAGGGCTCAGGTTTGAAAGGAGCTATAGGTAAAAGTTACTGCAGTAGGTACAACGCCAAGGGATGTGAGGTCTGTGAAGCACAGATTCAATGACATAAGGGCCAAGGTGAGGAGGAGGATGGATAAGGAGGACCAGGGCCGCATAGTGATCTATAATGAGTGGGAGACGGTCACCAGGCTCCTTCTGAGACAGGTGCCCACTGCTGGAGCTTCAGGCTTGGTGACCCAGCAGCACCCAACCTCCATGTCAGGTTAATATCACATACACCAACATGCCACCACATGTGCATCACACACACACTACACATGTACATGATGACCAACAAAGACACTGATATGTCAGTTCCATAGAATTAACAAGGGATAGATGGATGTGTCATTAAATCCATGAAACTGACAAATCACTTTCATTCTAGGGCACAACAACAGTAATCAAGCAATAGAGAGTCCATGTATGGCTGCGCCCAATGCAGCCTATACAGTTGAAGAACACAACCCCTCCTTGAAAGCTTGAGGATTTCACCGGGCGCTCCAACCAGACCTACAGCCAGCCACCACCTCCTTTCCCACACAGCAGTGCGCTGGGCTAGCCGTCACTGCCACCAGGCACACCAACACCACCAGCATCACCACCACAGGCTCCAGCTGGGTCCCAGACCCTCCCCACTCCAACACCTCCACCTCCTCACCCCTCGAACTAAGACCTCCATCCCCACCAAGCCAGGCTCCTCAGACAGAGAGGCTGACCCTCATGCGTCAGCAACTGGACTGTATCCGGGGGATCCAGGCCAGCATCTCTGCCAATCATGCAGAGGTAATGCACAGCCTGGCAAGGCGCTCTAGGGAGAAGAGGAGGCATCATCGCATGACTGAGAGCTACCTGGCCGGGCTGCTTAGGATAGGGTAGCCACCTCCTCTACCCCGGAGGCAACCCCCAGTCCAGCCCCTCCTCCCACCATGCCTCCGCCACCTGTTGGGTCTCTGCCTCCCGGGGTGTAGTGTGCTTGTGTAGTGTGCTATGGTTGTGGATGAGAGCGAGGGCATATGTGTGTGGTTATGGGGGCCAGAGTATCAAGGGTGGAAGTAAGTAAAAGAATAAGCTCCAGTAGGATAAGCCTCATATAATACATGGATGATAATGTTAGTTTGTTACATTCTTTACAAACGTAAAGTTTTTCCTAAGCTCCAGTGGTCCCAGTCAACAGTAACCCTAATCCATTTTTAACTCTATCTCCAACCACTAATTTCAATCCTTAGCCCTGGCTTTACGCTTAACTTACTAACTGTGAACACCAACTGTAACCCACAAATACTGAAACATAATTTATAATCCCAAACTCTAACTCCTAATGTAAATCCTAACGCCTAACCCTAAAAATAAACTTGAATCCCTAAAACTCCCTAATTTCTAGACCTGACTCAGTATATCCAATACAAGATCAAAACTAAAAAACAATCCAAACCATAAAAATCCTAAATTCAAATCCATAACCCCTAATCCAAGCCTTAAACCCAGTCTTAACTCCAATCAAGGCTCCAAACTCCTAATTATAAACCTACCATAGATCTGAGCCTCAAACCAAAGCCAGAGCTCCAAGTCCTAGTTCCTAACTTTAAACCCTAACTCCTTAAACTTGACGTGACCATAACTTCAAACCCTAATACTAACTCTTCATTCATAATCACAAAGACACTTCTACATAGGGCTCAGCCAATGTCACTGGGCCTCATACCATCCACTCAGCAGAATCACACTCCAAATGATATTTCTCCCAGTTCCATTTGCCTGGTTTTCTATTGCCTCTAGATCCTCACACGGCACCTTCTCTTCTGTCTCTGAAATCATATAACATTAATAACATTTCATATGGTAGGATTAAAGGATACAAAAGGATTTCCCTACCCCAATTACATCACAGTGGCCTGAACAAATTAAAATCCCCCACCCAGATCTGCATCCCTCAATCATAGAAATAGAAGAGCCAATCAGGATCAGGGAAAACTGTGGACTTGGCTTGCTCGCCTTGGGGGGTGGATCACTGGGCTGCACCTACATGGAATCAGAGGGGCAACAGAACAAAGGGCCTGTAATTACCTCAACTTCCTGCAGTGATATCTTGTGGATAAGAATTGGAATTACATGTCTTTGTCTTAGTATATTAGTTATGGGCAAACCAATCTTCACAAACCCTAACTCTAACACATCAACCATTACATTAACTGTTCCTAATAATTAACAGTTAATTTGTTGATTTGCCAATGAAATAACACCATGGCAACTTTTCACTAGACCAGATAGCAAAGGTCTGGGAGAACCACTCCAGTTCATATGGACTATAAAAATTAAGATGTTCCCTAACAAAGCTATCTTAAAATCATCTCAACTTAGTGAACAAAGCCTTGTATTTTTACGCTTTACTCAAGTGAGAAGATACCATGTGCACCCTTATTTAAAGACATTAATGAGCCAGTTAATTTAGCACAACTTGGAGCACACTGTAATGTACTCCTGAAAATATGTACATAAAACTTTTTGAATTTTTTAAATAGGTGCCTTTTCCACAGGAAAAAAACAAACATAAATGAAGTTCACAGAAAGTGGGTAAGCTTTCACAAATTCTTCTGTGCAGGGAAATGACTGCTAGAAACTCACAAATATGTTATTTGTGGGTTAACTGATGGCTGATTATATTCCTGAAAGAGACTAAAACCCTCATTCTTTCTGTTCATGGAGCTTGGAACGGCTGGCAAATGCTGTAAATCATGGAGCAGTCTGCAGTGTGTCTGTAAACAAACATAGGACTGCAATTTTTTAACTGTTATTCGTTTAATTAAAAAAAAAAACAATAGATCACTTTACCATATCTTGTGCTCTTTCACACAATGAAGAGCACTTCTAGTGAGGTAAATGGCCATTTGATTTCATCAAGATTCTTATTTCCCCTCGCTAGAATATTGCAATGTAGCATAACATGTAAAAAAAGATTCAAGTTGTGTTAGTCTTTTCAGATTAAACATTTCCAGTGAAATTGATGATTAGGTGAATTTTATTTACTTTTATAGCCATTTCACAGCGATGTGGATATGCCAAAAATCCACATTTGTATCAATGGAGGGGTTTTACTCAAGCTGCCGGGGTCAGTTATTTTAGTTTCCTTTTAAATAGATTGGTGACAACTAATTAAAGCTTCAGAACTACAGCAAGACAAACACATTACGTCTCTGAGAGCAAATGTCCCAGGTCAGGTGTATACCATTCATTTTCCTCTCTTTGATCAGTGGTTTAAAATAATTTTAATTAAGGAATAAAAAAAAAAAAGAGTGCCATTGTTTTAATTTGTCCTAACTATACAATACACTATAAATTAATGCCGAACATTAATACAGTTGTTAATTTCCTATTAAATAAACAGTCCAAACTTATTTTTAACTTCCAGGCAGGTTTATGAGGCATAAGAGAATAAATACTCCCAAGTTGGGTATAACTGAAAACCACATTAAAAATGAAGTACTATTGTAACAAAGGTCAGCATAGTTAGAACTCTGATATTTATTCCCAGTAGTAACATACGGATGTGAGAGCTGGGCCATAAAGAAGCCTGAGTGCTGTAGAATTGATGCCTTTGAATTGTGGTGTTGGTGAAATCTGCTTAGAGTCCCTTGGACAGCAAGAAGATCCAATAAATCAGTACTTCAGGAAATCAAGTCAAACTGTTCACTGGAAGGTTTGATCAGAAGGTTAAAGCACAGATATTTTGGCCATATCATAAGAAGACAGGGTTCCCTGAGAAGACCTTGATGCTGGGAAAGACTGAAGGCACACAAAGAAGAGGACAGCAGAGGTGGAGATGAGTAGATGAGGTCATTGATCTTGAGAGAGCCCAGAAGGGCAGTGGCTGACAGACTTGTCTGCCGTGCTGCTGTTCATAGGGTCATACAGAATCAGGCACGACTGAACAACAAGTATTGCGACTGGATATAATTCATAAGAAAGTAGTAGACTAAAAATATTGAGAGCAAACCGTAGAGATCTGCAACCACGACTGGAACACCCATTAAAGATAAAAATCCAAATATATTCATTCATCTTAAAAACAATTATACCCACACATGGTGACACAAAACAGGTCAGAAGATAACAGTCTGGCACGTTTCATGCCCTTGGTCATAGGTAAAAGTTTTTAGATGATAGTTTTCAGCTAGTTTTTATTTAATGGCTGAAAATCAGCCTTATTGACTTGTCCTCACCTCTTTTTGTGTTTGCGTTGTTTAGGCGTGTCCAACTCTCCGTGACCTCATGGACCTCCACACAGCATGCTGATCCACTTTGTATGCATGGCATAAATACTGGAGTGGGTTGCCCGTTCCTTCTCCAGTGGGCCACAGCAGAGGTGGTCTCCTATCTAAGTACTGACCAGGCCCAACCCTGCATAGCTTCAGGGTGGTGTGACCTCTTACTTCCCTAACTTGGATCAAACCCAGGTCGCAATGATGAAAGCATTGAATCCTAACCACTGGACCACCAGGGAACCCTGTCACTACCTCTACATATTATTTTTTACTGATTAGTGTGGGTTTTCAGTGCTTGCACACACTCATAATCATTTAGGCAATTATTGTGACCCTAAGAAGCTGTGTCCTGCAAGGTCCTTACTTTTACTTGCTCTCATACCCTCCAGTATCACATATATAGTTGTGAGCAGGCGAGCGCCAAAGGCGCTCCTTGCGCTGGTGGAGATGAGCGCCATAGGTGCTCATTCCTACGACCCCCCTACGACTTTCGGTCTGCAAATTGATTACAGTAATATAGTTACCAGGACCAAACATGTCTACCCCTTCCCTTTGGAATCCAGGGTGATTTGCACAAATCACTGGAGGAATTTTGTCCACACAGGGCCATTTATTGCCTCTAAATCAGCAACACAATAGTTTTTGAGTACCAGGAATGAACAGCAAAGGCACATGGAGTGATCGTGACGTCAACCCATAGAGACCTGTCAATAATTGGATAAAGAGGCTGAGGGAATCATGTTTTAACATAAAGTTTTGGTGACCCCCATGGTATTACTATGGAGATAAGACATTGTGCATATTTGTTCTTATCCACTCCTGACTTGTTACATTTATTACCCTTATTGGAGGCTTTTAGCTGTAGGACAACTAAACTATCATCTTTAATGTATTCTCTTTTGAAGAACTGGACTTAAAAAAAGTGCTAAATATTTTATAATGTTTTAAGTAAATAAATACAGCCTTTACATTTTTAACTATTATATTAAATCTTGTTCTGAAGACGATGAACATTTTTTGTGCTACCGCATACTTCACAAGCATGTGAGGTTTATCCCAAACTACATTGGTCCTTTAATTCTGTGAATTTTTAATGGGACTCTTATTTAATCCTTACAATCTACCTGAATGAATCGCTGAATCTAGATCGCTGAAGCTGTGGGCTCTACAATGTAGGGTCACCCAAGATGGGCAGGTCATAGCAGAGAGGTCAGACAAATAGTCTACTGGAGAAGGAACCAGCAACCCACTCCAGTGAAAAATATACTGGATAAGCACAGCCAGAAACATAGTAGGCGTGCCTGGCATGCTGAGGCCCATGTGGTCATGGAGAGTCGGACATGACTGAATGACTAAACAAAAAAAATGGATTATACCCTTACTTAAACAGTAAAAGGCCAAGCTTATGAATGGTCTCCTAAACTTGCAGTGCACTTACATTCAAAGAAAATATACAGCTTGAAGATAATATGTTCTAAGCATTCATCTTAATGGGAGATTATAATGAATCTTCCCTTGAATGAACAGCTAATGCAACGACCCAGCACATAACTACTGACCTAAAGCACTTAAGTATTTGCCACTCAACTATATTCTATGACCTTCTGAGAAAACCATTTTACAAAAGCTAAATTAGCAAGAAAAGACAAATTCCACTCCAATCATTAACATCATTGCTAATTTATTCCTTTTGTATTAATAATCATTTAACTAATTAAAGGTACATAGCAATTACTTACGTGACATTTGTTTTTGAGCTTTATAAATTAGTCTCCTTTTTCTGATACTAGTTGCAAACTGTTGCATTATCCTGTTGTGAGAATACTATATAGATATCATTAACATAGTCGTGATTAGTAGATCTGTGTTTTACATTTTAACTATAGAGTTAAAGGGATTCTGGCACCCATATTAAGTGTTTCTTAAAGAGTATGAAAAACATGCTGTACATTGTGCTATATATTTGGTTCTAAAGTAAGTAATTCCTGAGTTAATCAACTCTTTTCTACTTTCTTATACAAATAAGCGACTTACTAATTGTAATTTTCTGCTTTCCTATTAGGATTACACTCTGCTTGTCTGTCTTGGTTGTGAGAACCTCTTACTGATAGCTCTGAACTGCAAATTCGCATACTGAGCAACATATTAGCATACAGGAGTCACACTTTCAATTATTTACTATGGGGGGAAAAGGCTAGCACAATATATATATACTAGCGACTTGCCCGTCAAAAATGACGGTAATAAATTGAAGCCTGGCAATGGTGTTTGTCACACACTGCGAGCCTCTCCCCCCCTCTACTTTATTGGCCTCGCGATGAGCGTCTTCGGCGCTAATCACGGGCCTCGCAATGAGCGCCGCCTCTCTACCCCTCTACTTGACGGGAGGGGCTCATTGCGAACCTCTCCCCCCTCTACTTTACTGGCCTTGCGATAAGCTCCTTCAGCGCTCATCTCGGGCCTTGCAATGAGTGGTTTTGGAACTCATTGTGAGCCTCTCCCGCCCTCTACTTCCTCTCCCTTCCCTCTGTCTCTTCCCCCCCTCTCCCTCCCCTGTGTCTCTTCCCCCTCTCCCTCCCCTGTGTCTCTTTCCCCCCTCTCCCTTCCTTGTTTCTCCTTCCCCCTCTTCCTCCCCTGTGTCTTTCCCCCCTCTGCCTTCCTTGTTTCTCCTTCCTCCTCTCCCTCCCGTGTCTCTTCCCCCTCTCCCTCCCCTGTGTCTCTTCACCCCGTCTCCCTCCCCTGTGTCTCTGCCCCCCTCATCCCTCCCCTGTGTCTCTCCACCCCCTGACCCTCATCTTTTCCCCCCTCCGCTGTGTCTCCTCCCCCATGTCTATTCCTCCCCTCCTCTCCCTCCCGTTTCTCTTCCTCCCCTACTGTTTCTCTTCCTCCCCTCCTCTCCATCCCCTGTGTCTCTCTTCCCCCTTCCCTGTGTCTCTCTTCCCCCTCCTCTCCCTCCCCTGTGTCTCTCTTCCCCTGTCCCCTGTGTCTCTCTTCCCCTCCCCTGTATCTCACTTCCCCTGTCCCCTGTGTCTCTCTTCCCCTCCCCTGTATCTCACTTCCCCTGTGTCTCTCTTCCCCCCTCCTCTCGTGTCTCTATTCCCCTCCTCCTCTCCCTCCCTCATGTATCTCTTCCCCTGCTTCTCCCCTCCTTGTCACTCTTCCCCCGTGTCTCTCTCCCTCACCTCATTGCTGTAGATGCGCGCGCACGCACGCTTATGTGACGTCTTCGCGTGCGCGCGCACGCATGTCTGCCCGGCTACCTGTGCACGCGACGTCTTCGCGTGTGCGCGCGCGCACGCTTGCCGGCTACCCGTGCACGCCTGCAGTAGGGCTGATGGGAGCCATGGTGAAACTGCGAGTTGTTGTCAGTTGCGGCCCTTCCTTTGCGAGGGCCGCAAAGCGTGACGACAACTCGCAGTTAGACAATTATAATATGTGATATAGATTTTTTTGTTGTTGTTGTTGTTGTTGTTTGTAATGCTCTTTAAAATTAAACAAAACATCCTGTAGGGGTGCCCGTATCCCCTTAAGTAGGTAACCTCATATTTATTTTCAACGCAAGTCAATGGAGTTGTGTAACACATATTAATATCAAAATGCAGTCAAAATTTAACACATATGTACACATTATATAAAAGTTTTACGTCTATAGTGTGTGTGAATAGAAACACAAATACTTAATTGTCACAACCAAGTCTTCAAGTGATTAATAACTTGCAATAATTGTGCAGATAAGGCACAAATCTATCTAATATTTATTCTGTGATTAAGGACTGTAAGGAGGTGCCTGGACGTTTAAAAATAATTTAGGTTCTTTTGTTCCATATTTGGTAATAATAGTAAACCACATACATCACAAGCATGTGAGGGTTTACAGAAACAACACTGGCCCTTTAATTTATGTATTTAAAGGATAGGATTTAATGTGACTGTTTTGTAAGCATCACAGTCAACCTGAATGGATTTTACATTATTTTAGTGCTTTAAAAATAGGCATGGAGCGAGAAATAAAGCCAAGAAAGGTACAAGAGATTATTATCCTGCTCACAGCTTTCTTTAAAAAATGTGACCAGCTAAGTGCTGGACTCTTATTCACCAGCAAAGCTATCTATACCACAACCTTGTGTAACACTTGTTTTATTTTAATAATAATGGATTGTACTGTGTTTCGATATTTTATTAATTAATTTTTATTTATAATTCCTCTTTTACTGAATAAGACAATAATGAAGTGTCCAATAACATTTGAAAACATTTTTTAAAAAGGAAATGTTAAAGCAAAGACAAGTATATAATACAATATTTTGTAAATCTAACATACAAAATTAGGTTGTTTAAATATTAATATAAGAAGTCTCATATCTTGGTCATCTTTAAAAAAACAATAAAAGCACTTTCTCAATATACATGCTGTGAAATATAGTAATTGTGATTTAATTGAGGTTTGTGTGACCTTAATTGCTTTGGGCAAACAAAGGCTACATCTGAAATTACCTTGGTGGTGGCAGCATTGTAAGGTAATGTACATTTTGGATGTAGATTAAAGGGATTTTTACAGCCATTACAGGTGACTGGCACCTATGATAAACTGTTTTGTGGTTACCTGAAAGACCTGTAGAAGATGGAAACAATTATCACACTATATTTGACATGGTCTCAGGGCCATATGTCAGGATTCTTAATATATTTTAAAAATATTAAGTTATTCGAAGTTATAAAAGTACTATTATTTATCCAATATCCGAATTTACAAATAAACTGATCACATATCCTCTGATTTACACCTAAATATGTTCTAGTGACTTTGCACAGGGCTGGATTAACCATTAAGCAAAATAAGCACATGCTTAAGGCATCAATGGCAGGGGGCACCACAGAAATCTTCCATTGTCGCATTTACCATGGACCATCTGGTGCAAAACTGCAAATGATGCAGCTATATATATATATATATATATATATATATATATATATATATATATATATATACACACACATATACACACATATAAACACACATACATATATACACAATCTGCGATCCCGCTCCACACTGATGATAGCCAGTAAGCTTGAAACAGCTGTAAGTGGATAGGATTCCCAACTTATGTATAAGCTTAAAGGAAGCCATGTTTAAAATGGGCTATGGATTGAAGAGCAAGACATTTGTGGATACATTGCATGCCCCTACTCCGCTTCCCACAATGCAGTGTAATAATTGTATTTCTTGAAATTCTAAGCTGGAAACAGTTTTTTTTTTAAACTTGTTTTAGACATTCAAATGTAAACACAGATGTACTATTTATTTACTATATATATATATATATATATATATATATATATATATATTCTCACTTTAAAAACAAACTGAAATCTTTTAGGTAGAGAGAAGAAAAAATATAAAAATAAAATAATATGGTTGCATAAGTATGCACACCCTTAAACTAATACTTTGTTGAAGCACCTTTTGATTTCTATTACAGCACTCAGTCTTTTTGGGTATGAGTCTATCAGCATGGCACATTTTGATTTGGCAAGATTTGCCCACTCTTCTTTGCAAAAACATTCCAAATCTGTCAGATTGCGAGGGCATCTCCTGTGCACAGCCCTCTTCAGATCACCCCACAGATTTTCAAATCGGATTCAGGTCTGGGCTCTGGCTGGGCCATTCCAAAACTTTAATTTTCTTCTGGTGAAGCCAATCCTTTGTTGATTTGGATGTATGCTTTGGGTCGTTGTCATGCTGAAAGATGAAGTTCCTCTTCATGTTCAGCTTTCTAGCAGAAGCCTGAAGGTTTTGTGCCAATATTTACTGGTATTTAGAACTGTTCATAATTCCCTCTATCTTAACTAAGGCCCCAGTTCCAGCTGAAGAAAAACAGCCCCAAAGCATGATGCTGTCACCACCATGTTTCACTGTGGGTATGGTGTTCTTTTGGTGATGTGCAGTGTTGTTTTTGCGCCAAACATATCTTTTGGAATTATGGCCAAAAAGTTCAACCTTGGTTTCATCAGACCTTAACACCCTTTCCCACATGCTTTTGGGAGACTTCAGATGTGTTTTTGCAAAATGTAGCCTGGCTTGGATGTTTTTCTTCGTAAGAAAAGGCTTTCGTCTTGCCACTCTACCCCATAGCCCAGACATATGAAGAATACGGGAGATTGTTGTCACATGTACCACAAAGTCAGTACTTGCCAGATATTCCTGCAGCTCCTTTAATGTTGCTGTAGGCCTCTTGGTAGCCTCCCAGACCAGTTTTCTTCTTGTCTTTTCATCAATTTTGGAGGGAGCTCCAGTTCTTGGTAATGTCACTGTTGTGCCATATTTTCTCCACTTGATGACTGTCTTCACTGTGTTCCATGGTATATCTAATGCCTTGGAAATTCTTTTGTACCCTTCTCCTGACTGATACCTTTTAACAATGAGATCCCTCTGATGCTTTGGAAGCTCTCTGTGGGCCATGGCTTTTGCTGTGGGATGCGACTAAGAAAATTTCAGGAAAGACCAACTAGAGCAGCTGAACTTTATTTGGGGTTAATCAGAGGCACTTTAAATGATGGCAGGTGTATGCTGACTCCTATTTAACACAATTTGGAATGTGATTGCTTAATTCTGAACACAGCTACATCCCCAGTTATAAGAGGGTGTGCAGACTTATGCAACCACATTATTTTTTTTATTTTTTTTTCTTCTTTCCACCTAAAAGATTTCAGTTTGTTTTCCATTGAGTTGTACAGTTTATAGGTCACATTAAAGGTGGAAAAAGTTCTTAAATTATTTATCTTTGTGTGTATACTTTTTATATCCACTGTGTATGTGTATATATATATATATATATATATATATATATATATATATATATATATATATATATATATATATATATATATATATATACACACACACACACACACAATAAAAACATTTATAAAATAGTAGTAATAATAGAGGTTAATGATATACATTAATCTTGGGGAAAAAATAAATTAGAATCTGGTAACAGTTTATTATTATTTATATTTTGAATTACAACAATTATTTAATGTATAGTGGGCAAAAGAGAGACAGAAGCCTTCCAGTGTACAGTAAATAAGCTGTACATTGGGGGGCTTAATTTTGTTTTTGCTATTATTAACCGATTAATAGCACTGCAGAATATGTTGGCACGTTACAAATAAAGATAATAATAATAACAGTGGTACACTACCTCCTCATAAAATCTACTACACAAGCTAGGAACCGGCCCCACACTAATGAGAGGCAGTAACCTTGAAACACGCTGTACTTGGGTGGTATTCCTAGCTTGTGTATAATCAATTCTTAGCTTTGCACAAAGTCGTGCAATACAGCATTAGCATATGCTGAAATGAAACCATGTTTGAAATGGTTATGTCCCTGCCCAGGTTCCCAGAGTGCAGTGTAATAACTGTATTTCTCAGAATTCTGGGCATTAAACAAGTTTTTTAAACCATAGGCGTTTATGTCTTTTGTTGGGAGTTTACACAATAGATTTTGTGTACTGTCCATTGTACTGGAAATAAACCGTTGAATAGAAGGTTGGTTCAAAAATATTTTTGAATAACCCTATGGAAAGTTCTGTAGGGTCTTGTTGGACCATGTGAATATTGAGTAGAAATATCATGTATTTATCTATCAGTCAAAGGAGCGGTGGGAGAGCAGGGAACAGGTCAAAAGTATTAATTAATTAATTATAGATTGTATTTCCAAGAGATGTAAATGACCCTCTCACACACAAAATGTCAACCAAAGTATAATGAATGTCTCCAGGGTCCAGCAGAGGCACCAACATTTTATTTTTCAAATTAAAAACTGGCTTTCTGAATTTCTACCTTCTTAATATGCTCTTAGTAAGACTCAAAGTTTTCAAAATAGACATATTTTATTTCATTGTACTTTGATGCTTTATATAATATAATTTATAACATTTTTATTTTGAAGAAAAAATAATATGAGGAGAAATTTGAATTGGTTTGCATTGTTTCTGCGTTGTTTAATATAATTATGTGTTTTATTTAGTTGCCTTCACCAATATACTTTCAGGTTATTAACATACAATAGTCTAGTATTGTCCGATATCGCCAAGTAAAGACAAGTTCCACCCCAATCGTTGGTATCCAAGGAAAAGTACACTTTAATGCCAGGGATCTGTACGGATCTTCAAACAGTACTGTTAGGTATGTGCCCTAGTGTTTATACATACACTTTAATTAAAGGTCCTAAGTAGTCATATTGTTCCCTTTCAAGAGTTACTTCCACCCAACTCTGGCTCAACTTCCATTGGCACCCAAAGAGAAACCATAAACCTGGCATCCAGTATCTTTTTAAGAAAAAGAAAAAACAAAATAATAATAAAAAATAATGACAGACTTAAAAAAGCTCATCTAAAAATATACTTGTTTGTTTATCAAAATGCAAGCAACAGTTTTAACTATGTTATTAAAATAGAAGACATTGTTGTTACAGTGAAAGTCTAAAGTTAAAAGATAAATTAATCAAAATGTATAGTAAGTGTAAATAAATGTGATGTCGTGGGGCTATGTGACATCATTGATGATTTTGTTGCACGTCATCTGTGATGTCATGTGGCACTGCCCATTCGGGGGCAAGCTTCTCAGCATGGAGGGGGTCAGAACTGGAAGCAAAGCATGGAGTTGCATGGAGGCACCATACTCCTCCCAACTAGATCCCAGGGAAGATATAAATATAAAAATTAACTCTCTATATAAAACATAATATATGTTTTGATCACTTTTATGATAAATAAGTTGTGTCATCTTCTGAGGATAGTAGGAGAGGAGGAGTTAATTTTTTTTATATATTTATGTAAAATAATTTTTGTAAATGTGATGTACATCCGTTTCCTCTTTTCTCAATCAGTCATTTTTCCATCGATACGGATGTTTCCAAGACTCATGAGCCCATGTAAAGGTTGAATTATAATATTGACCATAACGGCATAGGGCACTTTTACTCCTATGTTTCTTAGAAAGTTCAAATACTCTATCCAGGTCTTTAATTGTACTTCTGTATATCTAAATACAGTTGTCAGGTTCTAAGAAACCGAAGAGCCAAGTAGAGGTATTAAATATTTGTAGAATAAGCAAGAAAGATAGAAGCCACAAGAGAAAGTCTAGTAGCCAATGGTTTGTTAGCTCCGGATTTGTGTATTAAGGGCCTCATTCAATTGCGATTTGGCCAATTGAATAGGGCTCTAAATAAGCACATAGCATATTTGTTTTAAAGAAGTTTTTAGTTAGTGATAACTTTACTTTTGGATAGATGCTTACTAACTCAAAACTTATTTAAAAAAAATGTGTTATGTGCTTATTTAGACCCCTATTCAATTGGCCAAATTGCAATTGAATGAGGGCCTAAGTCATTGGGACAGGCTCAACAAAGTATGAGTTACTGTGGTAGTATTCATAAATCATGTCTTCACAATTTCTCAATGCATAAGCAAGAAGTAATGATATTAGAATGAAGTGAGTAGTTCGTACGGATATTCCGATCTTAGTTTAATGGATATAGAGAGCTTAGGTTCAGAGAAAAGACAGTCAACAAGCCCATTCATGAATCAGAGATGCAGTCACATCTGAGAGACAAGGAATAGGGAATTCCTACTCAGTGTCAAGTTGCACAGTAAAGAGATGACTAGACATTGACCACACAACAGAGGAGAATAGGACTCCCTCCAGTCATCTGCACTCAACATTATTGTCTGACATATTGTACCCTAGAGTACAAAGCTCAAAAATGACATCACAGATCACTAAAAGTACCATGGTAGTCCAAAACTTTCTGTCATGGATTATTATAATTTATTTATAATGTGCCAACATATTCTGTAGCGCTATACATAAGTTAATTTCCAGGCAAAAACATATTCAATATTAACACATTGCAAAGGATGGATGGCCCTGTCTTTATGCTTAGAATCCGGTGTCCATAGTGCTTTTCCCCAAGCGCCATGCTCCAGTGAGTTAAGAGGAAGTGTAAACAAGGAGTAATGGAGATGTTGTTTATTGTGTTTTCCTATCTGACTTTCATTAAATCCAAGGGGAAGGAAAGCACAATGTGTTGTTGTTCAGACATCATAAGGCTCATGATGCTCTGTATCCTGTAACATATCAGGACAGTGAAGTAAAAACAATCCTACATTGTATTCTTCCTTGTTGTTATCCCCTTTACAGCGCTACTGAATATGTTGGCGCATTACAAATAAAAGTTAATATTAATAATAATAATAATAATAAACATCTTATTTCAGGACTGAAGCAGTCACTTGTGCAAAAGACTCTGATAATACCACTGGGCCTCATCCACTCATCTCATCAACTCAACAGAATCTCACTCTCCAACTGACATTTTGCCAGTTCCATTTACCTTGTTTTGTTTTTCCTCTACACCCCCCCCCCCCCCCCCGACACACGCCACCACTCTTCTGCCTCTGATTTCATTTATAGTGCAGGTTTCTGCGATATCACCTCCATTTTTCACAGCTTATACACCCACAACCTTAAAATAATGATTTTAAACTAAAAAAAAAACAGGGCCCTCTACTTTTCGCCATGTGTTTAACATTGTATTTTATTTTTTCCTGTATACTCAGCCCCTGTACAGTGCTACAGAATATGTTGGCACTTTATAAATAAAAAACTGTAATAATAATAATAATAATAATTTACATAGTAATTCAGCAGTTCTGTCTATTATCTTACAATATTTTTTTTGATTACCAAAACATTTAGCAGTAAATGGATTAAATATCTGTTCCTTTACAAAAAAAAAAAAAACATTTTATTTCATAGTCATTAGCTATTTCAGTTCCCTGTTCCACTATGTTTATTGTTAACATCTATCTAACGGTGTGTATCCATTAGTGAACTTTCTTTTATTGGGAGGGCACCTAAGCGTACATGCTTTTAGAAGTTTTAAACAATATTCTAAATTGATTTTTTTTTAACAAAAGCTGATGAAACTTACCTTTTCTCTTGCAGCAAAGTAGATTTTCATATAATCTGTAAAAGAAGCAAAAAAATAAAAGAATTAGCAGGAGCTTGGGAGAGATTCTGATTATCTACAACAGCAGTTTAATACAATGACACTGTCCCTTTAAACCACATCGGCTAGTAGATATTGCTTCTTGAACGTCATAATAACTTGTGTCCTGGTCTAAGAGCACGAGACAAAATAAATATCAAATAAATAATGACATCAAAAGGTTTAACTAAATAAGAGGCACCTTGACATTGCATGTTATCCGCTGTAAGAGCTAATCCTTTAATCACATAAACACTAAGTGGTATTATGTAGAAATGCTTTTAAATGGCACCGCAAAATGCTTTTCATCACTACGGCAGGAAAAAAAAAAAATCGCTGGAGAATATTCAGACAAATAATAATAACTGTGACAAGTGTCCTTTATGTTTGTGCCGGTGTTTCAGGCGGTTTGAGGCAATACAAGAGGCTGTATATATTTTTCTAAGTTGTAATTACATTTTAGCCAGTGATACAAAAATAACAATCCAAAACAAATAAAAGAAAATATAGGCCTATCTTAACCAATAAAACAGTTTTCCTCACTAGCCGGCTTTCATCCAGTGAAACCTGGGTGGAGCAAAACAACAGTCCAATAGTTTGTTAAAAAAACACTGTCCAGTAGATTTCCAGGTATCCACTCTGCTCCAAGCAGTCACAAGCTGCAGGCTGCTGTCTCACAGCATGTGCAAACAATCAGTCATAAACAGTCCCTCCCATACTCCAGGAGTAATCTTAAATCAGGGCTGCCCAGGTGCATCTAATCAACTGAGCAGGACAGTTAACCTCTGCAGTCCTTCTGGGGAAGTAGAGTTTTGCTCACATAAACCCTTTAGATAACTGTCACACAACATATATTAAGTAACAAAAATTTACACTACTAAAATATGCTTTCAAACATAGCTGTGTATTATTTTGCCTTGTGGTTCGATTACTCATTTTATATCATACATTGTATTTAAAAAGGGACTCTTTTGGTAAGGTGTATGTTTTATAAGTGTCTTAACTAGGTGACTTAATTTTATCCACAGCAATGTAACGGCCTATCAAATATATATATCACTTACTTCTAAGAAACCTTCAGAGTAATTGATTTTTACCATGAAGAACATGCACCTTTCACAGCTGTAACCGAAAACCAGGGGAGGGCTTTACACTACCAGTATCTCATGCTGCTAACAAGGCAGGCAGTGTGCGTGGGCAGCATGATACACTTGCAGTGTAAAGCCCTTCTATGTGTGTGTGTATGGATGTGCGACATAGAATCCTACATGAGAGAAAACAGAAAGAAAAGTTTTTTTTTTAAGAAGGTAAGAATCTGTTACTATGCACTACTTAGAAGTTGGTGAAGTATAAATTTTATATGACAATTAAACTGAGCAAGACTCAATTAATTAAATCTTCTTGTTACAACATTTAAATAAATTTAAAAAAAAATGGATCAACGACTCCTTTAGGAAAAGGACGCAGTCACCCCAAAAATAATGGTCCTAGCGATTTTAGATTGCTTTAACAACACCTAAGAAGGTTTATTCTATAGATTTGGTTACCTACTCTGAGAGCAACCTCTTTTAGCTCACTTGTGCCCTTCACAGGGAGAAATATCCTGTAGTATATCAGTCTAGTCCCACTCAGAAGAGTGATCCAGCCCGGAAATACCAGGCAATTCTAGCCTGAACAGGAGAAACATCAAACCCCAGACGTGTACCGGCCTCTGTGGGCCTCGTCAGTGAGGTGCAGCTGAACTCCCTAGGGCACAGTGAGCAAGGAGGCCACGTTTGGAGCCCCCTATCACCCTTAGTACATCTAATACAATAGAAACATTGAATTCAGGAGCTACAGGACACAGAGCTTTGAAGGCACTTTACTGTTTGCACTGTGGTTGAATCAAAGCCGTACAGTCCAACAACAAAAGAAAACAGTGCAACAGATTATGATGCACCGTGTTCTGGTAGAAATACTGAAAATGGGACACCCCTAGAGGCAAACAAATAAAATAATTAAAATGTTTTGGAAAACAAATTCAAAACAGAAATAAAGCAATTGGAAATAACTCTGTACATTAAGTCGAGGCGTTTCACGGATTAATAGATGTGGTTATATTGCTTATAGTCCTTGAAGGACTTTGCCAACTGGCAGTGCCAGAGCAGAGAGTGATAACAGCGGCATCTGCATAGTGCGCATCCAGAGCTGGAAGTGCTGATGTTCAGGATCTACTAATGACACCGGGGTCTGATGTTAAGTGTCGCAGCCAGAAAGCAGAAAATCTGCTGATCTAGTTAGCGAAGCGTAGGAAGAAAAGCAACAAAACTGATCACTCTGCCAACTGCTGCTGTGTACATCTCGGAGATAATCTGTTTATTAACTTAAGCTGATAAGAAAACATTAATGGGACACTTGTGAATGTATTTTTTTACTTTTTGCCATTTTTTTGGAAACTTTGCTGTCATTTTAAACTAAAATCAAACTATATCAAATATTGTATCAATGTGCAATTTTTAGCTGTAGTGCAGGATGAGAGTACGCTTAGTCTTATGGTCTGAGGATGACTTACACTGAAGACAACAGGGGGAAAAACAGTTCTTACATTAAGAATAGGAATTTGTGTTTGTGGGTGGATCAGAAAAGACTGATTGCATAAACTTTAAATGCTGATGTTACTTTACTTAAATATAATGCATTTTTAGAGACATTCAGTTGATAAAATATTTTAATTTTAAATTACACCTCCACTTTGTCTCTTTAAAGGACACAGCAAAGACTCCAAATCTGGTATAAGTTAAATATATATATACATATATATATATATATATATATATACACATATATATATATATATATATATATATATATATATATACATATATATATATATATATATATATATATATATATATACACACACACACACACACACATATACACACACATGCAGTGGATATAAAAATTCTATACACCCCGTGTAAAATGTCAGGTTTCTGTGCTGTAAAAAAATGCGACAAAGATAAATCAGTTCAGAACTTTTTCCACCTTTAATGTGACCTATAAACTGTACAACTCAATTGAAAAACAAACTTAAATCTTTTAGTTGGAGGGAAGAAAAAAAAAAAAGAAAAATAATGTGGTTGCATAAGTCTGCACACCCTCTTATAATCGTGTTAAATAGGAGTCAGCATACACCTGCCATCATTTAAAGTGCCTCTGATTAACCCCAAATAAAGTTCAGCTGCTGAAATTTTCCTGAAATTTCTTAGTCGCATCCCACAGCAAAAGCATCAAAGGGATCTCATTGTTAAAATGTATCAGTCAGGAGAAGGGTACAAAAGAATTTCCAAGGCATTAGATATACCATGGAACACAGTGAAGAGTGGAAAATATGGCACAACAGTGACATTACCAAGAACTGGAGCTCCCTCCAAAATTGATGAAAAGACGAGAAGAAAACTGGTCTGGGAGGCTACCAAGAGGCCTACAGCAACATTAAAGGAGCTGCAGGAATATCTGGCAAGTACTGGCTGTGTGGTACATGTGACAACAATCTCCCGTATTCTTCATATGTCTGGGCTAGATGTATATATGTATGGGGTAGAGTGGCAAGACGAAAGCCTTTTATTATGAAGAAAAACATCCAAGCCAGGCTACATTTTGCAAAAACACATCTGAAGTCTCCCAAAAGCATGTGGGAAAAGGTGTTATGATTAAACCAAGGTTGAACTTTTTGGCCATAAAATTCCAAAAGATATGTTTGGCGCAAAAACAACACTGCACATCACCAAAAGAACACCATACCCACAGTGAAGCATGGTGGTGGCAGCATCATGCTCTGGGGCCTTAGTTAAGATAGAGGGAATTATGAACAGTTCCAAATACCAGTCAATATTGGCATAAAACCTTCAGGCTTTTGCTAGAAAGCTGAACATGAAGAGGAACTTCATCTTTCAGCATGACAACGACCCAAAGCATCCATCCAAATCAACAAAGGAATGGCTTCACCAGAAGAAGATTAACGTTTTGGAATGGACCAGCCAGAGCCCAGACCTGAATCGGATTGAAAATCTGTGCGGTGATCTGAAGAGGGCTGTGCACAGGAGATGCCCTCGCAATCTGACAGATTTGGAGTGTTTTTGCAAAGAAGAGTGGGCAAATCTTGCCAAGTCAAAATGTGCCATGCTGATAGACTCATACCCAAAAAGACTGAGAGCTGTAATAAAATCAAAAGGTGCTGCAACAAAGTATTAGTTTAAGGGTGTGCATACTTATGCCACCATATTATTTTATTTTTATATTTTTTCTTCCCTCCACCTAAAAGATTTCAGTTTGTTTTTCAATTGAGTTGTACAGTTTATAGGTCACATTAAGGTGGAAAAAATTCTGAAATGATTTATCTTTGTCTAATTTTTTTACAGCACAGAAACCTGACATTTTAACAGTGGTGTGTAGACTTTTTATATCCACTGTATATATATATATATATATATATATATATATATATATATATATATATATATATATATATATATATAGTTTTTTTTTTTTTTTAAGCATGACAATATTGTTTATTGGAGTAGGTTAAACTTGATTTTAAATCGCTATAATAATTGCATATATGTATGTATTTATACACATATAAAACCATATCAAGTATAAAATATGAAGGAACATCATTTGCATATTGAGTATAAAAATAATATCATCGCAATTCTTTCCAAGATGGCAAAATGTTTTTCACTCCCTCTGGTAATGAATAAAATATGTGCTTCAGAGTAATGGATAAATAAGTGTCATAAGAATTCATGTTATTAATATCCATATTAGATCCATAATACTTGCTATATTTCTCCGAGCAACAAAACCTCAAACATTTACGAGATCTGCACAGACACGTTGTCACAAGGTGGCTGTTAAAACCAGAAAAAAAAGCAAGTTTGTCACCACTCATATACTGCCAACAGTGTTGGAAAATAGGAGTAATCACATTGAATATAAAATAACATGGAAAATAAATGACCCCTGGGCAGACGCTTTCACATCTTCCATCCGCTTTACAAGGAAATCACAGTATCTTGACTTGCTCATGAACATGTATCACAGAAGCAAATGATAATATGGTTCATGTTATTTAGACATTACACAGAAATGCCCTATAGAACTCATTGTGTAGACATTATAGTAAAATGTAACATTGAATCAACCTACGGTTTGAGTATTGGGTGATTTTCATTAACAGGACGTACTTCATTGAGATTGTGGAAATGTGAATGTGAATGTGCTGAAGGACCAAGGTTATACTCCACGGGTAGTCAATAAGTGGACATGGATCCAAATTATAACTCCTGTCCTTTTTTATCCAGAAATCTTGGTTGTTTTGTTTAGTCGTGACAGACTCTCTGTGACCATAAGGACCGCAGCTCACCAGGCACATCTATCATTATGTCCCTGCCATGAAAACCATATAGATAAGCACCAACAAAGATACTGCCAGTTCCTACTCCAGTGGACGAGATTGGTTTGACCTTTCTGCTATAACCGGTCCATCCTGGTTGATCGGACATGATATAGCTCACAGCTTCATTGCGGTACACAAGTCCCTTAACCACAACAAGGTAGTGATCCAGAAGGGGTCAGAGCTCTACTATAGTATCTCAATGATTACATATGATTCTAGATTTCAGGGTGCTGGTGCTGAGATTTCCAAGAACCCAACGGTCCTTGTGAGTAGATACCCTGTAATCTATAGCAGGTGGCCTCTGGGCTTGTATAGCCCCTACCCTCGGATCGTCACAATCACCAATCAGCCCTCTACTCTCTTTTCAATTACTTGCATGCTCTTACGTCTTCCTTTTAATTACTTCACCTTTTGTTTCATTAATCTTTTACTCTATCGTTAGGTCAAGGGGAGGGTTGCCAACTGTTTTTGTATCAGTCTGTCAAACCCATGTTTGACTGTAGCCCAAGACAGATAATAATAACCTCAGGCTCTGTTAATTGTTTCTGAGGACTGGTAGACAAAATCAGCTTTTAAGAACCATTGATGTGAATCATAGCCAAATAAGGACCACTGCCCCCTTAGTTCTACATCTACACTTTATTATTAATTTTATATATTCCCTCTGAATATATCCGGTACATGGTGTTTTTCCCATATCCTCTATTCCATGAAAACGTTCTTCTTATGCATTTCAGAATGCCATTATACTGTATTCAAATAATGGTTAGCATATCAACAAATATATATATGGAATCTGGACCTTGACTTGATTTCCATAAATATATTCAGACCTTGGTGCAATTGTACAGATAGAACTTAGTTTATATTAGATAAAGCTACAGAGGAGAATAATATTAATACTAGAAACAGATCTCCAAGGCTTGATTTGGAACTCATCAATTACTCATCTATGTACAACAGAGAAATACTGAAATCCAGGAACATGTTTGGTACTCTAGGTCTGACATGGTCAATCCCTGGTGTAGGGATTGATAGACACTTCACCAGCTCTTTGCGTGCCCAACATCCCCTTGATAGGAAAGTATAATTATATGGCCAGGGCAAGTGTGTAATTTGACATCAGAAGAACAAGAGGGGTAATAAGGGAAGGAAACATAATTACCGTATATACTCGAGTATAAGCCAAGTTTTTCAGCCCTTTTTTTTTAAGGCTAAAAAGGCCCCCCTCGGCTTATACTTGAGTCACTCTCCCCCCCCCCCCCCCCTTGTCTCTCTACCCCCCCCCCCCCCCGTGTCTCTTTTCTTGAGGAGGGAGGTTGAGGATGGGGGGGGGGGGTTGAGGTTGAGGATGAGGAGGGGGGTTGAGGAGGGAGGTTGAGGATGAGGAGGGATGATGAGGGAGGTTGAGGATGAGGAGGGGGAAGAGACACAGGGAAGGGAGAGGGGGGGGAGAGACACAGGGAAGGGAGAGGGGGGAAGAGACACGGGAGAGAGAGGGGGACACAGAAGGCACAAAAGGGACACAGGGGGCAGCACATTTCCCACCCTCGGCTTATACTCGAGTCAGCTTATACTCGAGTATATACGGTACATGGAAGGAATGAATTTGAGCAAATAACTGTTGGTTTCTTGTACAACATTTCACGCCCATAAATTTGCACCAAAACATATTTATTGTTGGGTTATAGAAGGTCAACATCTAACAAGAAAGGAATTAATTACCCCAATTTCTTGTGTTTACTTAGGAGCTATTAAAATGTATCCTCCTTTGATCTCCCTGGCTCCTAAGAACATCACCTCTAACTCAGGTACCTGGACTTCTAAGGATCCTCTGACATTGTTACTGATTATTTATATCTACTGACATAGCCACTTTTCATCTAGACATAATGGTCTACCTGTGATTTCCTCTGTACCATCCCCCATCATTACTATTGCCTGCTAAGCCATATGTTGTGTGCAGTAACTCTATATCCCACCCTAAACTATTCCCATTTGCTTTCGGACAATTCTGGTCTCTCTCACTCTCTCCCTTCCCCTCACCCAAACCACCCCTTGTTAGATTTAAGTTGAGTCACACTAATCTTCTACACCTGACCAATTAGCAGCACCTACTAACTATTCCTATTAACCCTTTACACAATGTTTCCTCAGACTCTACTTATCGTCTACACCTTTTGTCTCCAACACAACCATCTCACCTCTCATGCCCTCCTCTCCTCTTTTACTCTCCCATGAACTCCTTTTAATTAAGCTGTGGTTAAACTATGTGCCTCCTGACATTTCCATCTGCAGGTTACATTATCTGACCACTAGGGGCAGATACCATATTACATAATAGCGCCAATCACTTTATATTCCTATGTACCTCTCCCTTACTTCCTAACCTTGCTATTTATTACTTATCTACTCTTCCCCAGGTTTCTGCCTCTTCCATTATCTTTAGGTTGTAAGTGGCGAGTTTCTAATCTTGTGGGGTGCTTTGGCAAAACGCACTTTTTACAAGACTTGAAGCTCAAAACAGGGCCCTCCATTTTCTGCAGTTGTCAATATTGTATATTTCCTTGTTCTTCTCCCCTGTACAGCGCTACGGAAAATGTTGGCGCGATACAAATAAAAGATAATAATAATAATAATAATAATAATTTGATAGCTTCAATACCAAAACAGGAAGTAGAGGTTATATTTGAACTCTTCTTATCCAACTTTTACTCCTATTTGATAAATTATAGAGGTATAATGTGTGTTTGGTTATATAGATATTTCCATGTCCTATTATTTCTATGGAACCTATTTAAAAAGTGGTGAAAAAATTTAACTCGGTAGGATAAACAGCCCCATAGGAAGTGTGGATATTGACTCCATTTTTTAATCCCACTTGGATTCTCACTTGATAAATATATCCTAATGCCTCTATTAAAGTGCGCGCATCTCCTAGTGTTTGATCCCATTACACTTGACTGACATGAACAGTTTTGCATTGCAAACATGGATTTTGACAGTTAAAAAATGCATATAATCACAAGGAATCAATTAACAATGGCATTTAAAAGTCCAGGCCTTGTTGTCGCCTTCTTATTGACAAATCCTCCTGTTCTTAAGAAGTTTTTACTTTGAGAAAATACTACATGACATTTTTCCTCAATCTTGCTGCCAATTTTCATCAAAATAAACAAACATATGGTTTATTCAGTTTGGGCAAAAAATGTTGTTGCCGTTTAGGTCACTGTAAATATAATCTAAAAGGGATTAAAGGGATTAACATATCTTTATTTTGTGTTAACTTGTCAGTAAAGTCACGTCTGTGCCTCAATGCCAAGGGATTCATTTTATTATGTACAATTTCTAGAAGTTTTTTTTGTATACGCGGATGATACTACTCTGATGGCTGAAAGTGAGGAGGAACTAAAGGACCTATTGAAGAGTGCAAAAAGCTGGCCTTTTGCTCAATGTTAAAAAGATGAAGATCATGGCAACTTGCAATAGGGGCCCTGAAATTATTTTGCACTGGGTCCTTCCATTCACTAGCTACACCATAGACTTCCATATGTTGTTTCTGGTCAGGTAGGTTGGACCCTTAAAGGTTAAGACTAGCCCATTGCCATTTGCACTATTTCTGTTAGTCGTTTCCATCCTTTATGTCATGCAGATTCACTTGGTATTCGTGGTAGAGATACTGGAGTGAGCTGCCAGCTCCTTACCCAGTGGCCCACAGCATACAGCTCCTACTCCTAGGTGGTCTCCCTTCCAAGTACTGATCAGGCCAAACCCTGCTCGGCTTCAGTGTGGTGTGACCTCTTAGGTTTGATTCCAGTCAGGGAACCAAGTCAAAATGGTGATAGCACCGATCCTAACCACTGGATCACCATGACCCTGGCAAGATCCATTGGGCTTTAGAATAAATAAACACACTGAAACAGCGTTTCTTGGGAAAATTATGGGCCACATCTTTATTAAAGCAACCATAAACCAATAACCAATTAACATAATTAACATTGTTAAATCACAGCTCAAATAACATCCCGGAGGAGGAGCCTGGCCCGGTCAGTAACCTCACGCCCTGGGACCGCGCCCAGAGCCTCCCAGTGCTTTCCTAAGCACGCCCATGAGGCAGGGCAACGCCCACTTAAGCCCTGTGGACCGGGTGCCTCACCTCCCGCCAACTAAAGACATTCCTATTTGCATCCTAACTTAGACTTCACAGAATCTTAACCCGTCAACTCTTTTCCACCCCCCCCTTTTTTTTTTTAAACCTAGCTTAAGCTTTCTGAACTTTGCTCAACCAGCCTCGCCATCTAGACATCCCTTACTTCCTTATCTGCTGCTTTCCCATCTGCCCACCATTCAAGGGGAGGGAGGGAATCAGCTCAATGGCCGGCGCGGAGTGAGGAGGAAGCGCGCGAAACGGGCTTTAGTCCCTCCTCCCAGGCAATCAGCATCGCCCAGGCTCCGCCTGGTCACGCAGCGCTGCGTCAGACCCGGCGTGCCTGGGCTGCCTCCGCGACGGCCAGGAAATCCTACTTGCACTATTACACCACAGATAATTGATTTTGTGTATCTGTCCTTCAAATAGAAAGAACCCTTGGAAGTTGGGATAGAACAGTATTTATAAGATAGCCATGAAGGTGACCCACGCTACCAGCAATTGCATTCACAGGTGATAACATAAAGTATTTATTCACTATTAATTCTAGTTATTGGACAACATACATATGGGACAACAGTGTCCCTTGCAACTGCATAAATGGATCGTATGGCAGAGGGGCTAGAGGTGGACTATCATAATGAAAATACAAAATAAAATAAAATCCCATTTCTACCGTCGCATCTCCAGACCCCCTGCTGTCGTTCTGAGTCACTCTTCCATGTGCAACTCACAGCTCTGTGGGCATTTTAATCATGCAATGAATTGGCTTTGCTGCTCTGAGGATAATCAAATTTGGAAGGGCAGCCTACACTTGGAAAACAGCATATTTGAAAGGCGTCCATCTGATATCAAACCAAAAGGCTGCAATATAAAAGCTCTGTATTTGTGTGGATTATTAACACAAGGATGATTGTAGCTTTTGTTAATTATATTAAACATTAGTATTTTATCATTCTAAAAACGCAAGATTTTTCTTCATTTTTTTTTAAGAATATGGTGAAATGCACAATGTTTGGAACATAATTACATATCCATAATGGTTTACTGTTATTGCTTTGAAATAATTTTGAATATTTAGGTCAGACTTTGTTCTTCTTCCTGCACTGACATAATCATTTCCACATGATCTACTAGACAAAACAGAAAAAAAAGTCCTGAGCAGCTTTGATCACCTAATAAGCATGAAGGACTCACAACTGTTCATGAAAACAGAGGGTCGCTGCCAATTCGCTTCGCTGCTCTATAGTGAACCAGGCTTCCCACAATGCAAGCTGTGAAGTGGAGAAAGAGCACAAAGGATTTAAAAGAGGCGGTGGGGTACAAACAAGTAATACAACTGTATTATAAAACAAACAATGATGTATATGTCAATTAGAAATCTTGGGACCCAGTACTAACGTAATGGAACACCCAACACAATGCGCATCTCCCATAGCCAGCCTTTACATTAGCTGCACATGTAGCAGTGAAATATCTTAATTTGCTCAATGCACTTGGGAATTATATCTCACTAGCTACTTGCCCGTCAAAAATGAGGGGAATAAAATGTTAAGCCTGGCAATGCTGTTTGCCACCCAATGTGAACACCTTTGGTGGTCATCGCAAGCCCTGCACTGAGCACCTTGGGCGCTCATTGCGAGTCTCTCCCCCTGTCTACTTCCTCCCTTGTGTCTCATTTCCCCCCTCCTTTCCCTCCCTTGTGTCTCCTTCCCCCCCTCCTCTCTCTCCATGGTATCTCTTTTCCTCCCCCCTCTCCCTCCATGGTGTCTGCTTTCCCCCGTCCCCTGTGTTTTACCCCCTCTCCCTCCCCTGTGTTTCTTCGCCCCTCTTTCCCCCCTCTACCTCCCCTGTCTCTTTCACCCCCTATCACTCCCTGTGTCTCCCCACTCTCCCTCCACTGTCTCCGTTCTCCCCTCCCCTGTGTCTTTTCCCCCTATCCCTCCCCTGTATCTCTTCCCCCTCCCCTGTGTCTCTTCCCCCTCCTGGCTTCTGGCTGTCCAAACTGGCATATGCAAATGATGTGATATCACGCATCACGTCATTAGCATATGCCGGTTTGGACAGCCAGAAGCTGGTGCTGCAGGGGAGCGAGAACACCAGGACCTCATCGCAGGGGATAGGGAGTTAATTGGAGAGGGGAAAAGGGAGGAGGAGGATGATAAGGGGGGAAAGTGGAGGATAAGGGTGAAGGAGAGACAGTGTACTGGGGGTAAACAACTAAGTACAATCTTTAATTTATAAACAAACTGAAAAACAACAGTGCTTAATTATTATTAATTATTCAGTTCCCAGATGCTCCAAAATGTTGTATGTTGGAGGCATAAGAGTGTGGGATACTACTGAAGTACAATTTAATAACTTGGATAGAAAAAAAAATGTAATTAAGGACATAACTCACTACAACTTTTTAGGCACAATATCTCAGAACCTACCCACTCAAGTTCTATGGTAGAATCAAGCACCTCATGTATCTCCCTCATATCAAAGTCACCTATAGCGGTCCAAAGATTTTTGGGTTAACTCTGCTGGTTATTATTAATACTCCACAGTGGCGATATATAATAAAAAAACAAGGACTCCGCATCTAGGCTACAAATTAATTAGTGCCAGTAACATATGCCGATTCGGCTCGCAATCTAGCATCTGTTTTACTCCATGTGGGTTGTATGATACATATTAACCCGTTGAGTCCCAGAATTGATATTACTCAATAATAACACTTAAAAATAATATTTTTTACTTGCATATTTGTGCGTTTGAGACTGTTGTGCAATTAATTATAATGTCTTTTCATGCCTTCCAATGCGTTTAAAATACAGTATTGTATGTTTAATTGCTGCTACAGCTCTAATAAGTGTTTGAAAAAGCCCTTGTGAGTCCTAGTTAGTACTCAAAATATTTTTGACAGAAACGTCATACTTTTTTCAGTTGCGGGTCAGACTTTATTTGCGATCTCGATCTACGGGTCTAATAGAATATCACTTTGCGTAATTTTCATTATTTAGAGCTTGTAATATTTGAGCTGTGCTAAAACCAATGGAGTTCTACAGCTGGATTTGCATCTTTGGCTGGGCCGTAGAGATTGTGGGCAGGGAACTCGTAATCGGATTGCAATTATATAATAGAAAAACAAAGTCAGAGGCGCTCATTTAGAGAACGAATGAACCTTAATAGGTTAGTTCTATAAACATGATAACCCTAAGGACAACCTCTTTTAGCCACTTGTGCCCTTCACAGGGAGGAATATCCTGTGGTATATCAGTCTGGTCCCACTCACTAGATTGACCCAGCCCCGAAATACCAGGCAATTCTACCCTGAACAGAAGAAGCAGAAAACCCCAGACATATGTTTCAGTATATAATAGAATCTGTGGCAATATTAAGAGCAGTTTTACGAATTGGGCAATAGAATAGGGCCCTATATTGGTGTGAAATTCCCACATACATATGCAATATGTTAATACCTAACACATCTCACACCTCACAGGTGTGCTCACAGCATTTCACTTACTTATAACAAGAATAGTGTTATTTCATAAGGTTACGGTAAGTTTCACTAAAGTTTTGCTAAAAAACAGAAAGTAATACATAGAAATATCCTGTTTAAAAAAGACAAAAAGGGACCCGTTGAACTCATTGTTATTGCTGACCGAGTTTTTTTATAGCTTTATAAAATGGGCATTAAACTGTAATACAATACATTACATTGATCTTATTAACCAAACAATGTGTGACATTCTGTATCTCTTTGACAAAGAAAAAATTACTTTTAATTATAAAATAACCATACAATGTGTATACATGTCATACCGCTGCAACACATTAGAAGTGTATATGCAGAATTTGAGAAAGACGGTGAGCAAGACTGGAATATAAATATCCATTTTCAGGTGCAACAAGAAAAAAAAAAAAAAAAAAGTAATGATGTATATATATATATATATATATATATATATATATATATATATATATATATATATATATATATATATACACACATATACACACACACGTCCCGTTAAATTTCTCACACTCTGCTTGTGTAAAGGAAGTTCCATATAGTATGGCCTTTGAACTTCCTGCTAGCTTGGAGCCTGAGGGTTTGTGCTGATCTACCTAACGGAGTAGTGGAGGTAGGTTAGGGGAACAGGGTGAGGTTTGTTAAACAAAATATGATCCTCAACTGGATCCTCCTATCTGGAAGGCTGGACTAGTCAAAGCCCCAAATCTGACTGGAGTCCCTAATGATAATAGTGAATAGATATGATTTAAATATCAATGGACTATATAGCCAAAAGGCTATTAGATAATAAATATAGACTTGTCATAGAAAACATAATTCCGCTAAGTAACACATAAAAGAGTGTGATAAGGTTTTCATTTATGACATCAAAGTAAAGTTTATACGGAGTATACACCATGGAGTGCAGCAAAAAAGCCCACCCTAGAGTGTGTATCTAAAGGGATACTATTAGACCATAGTAAACGGTGAAACCGTAGACTAGCTAAATTAGTTAAAAAACAAGTGAATATAAAAACATTGTTTGACAAATTGGTTGAATATTATAATGTATATGCACTTATAAAGAGTACCATAATTGCAGCTCATAAAAGCTAGCCTTAAAAAGAATATAACTAGAGAGAAATAACTCATAAAAGCTAGTTTTCCTTTAGAAAAAATACAGGTTACTGCATGCTGGAGGCAACCACAATCTTTTGGTTAACATTGCATGTGTGACAGGGAGTTGATTCCCTGACAGCCGTTTTGCAGTTCACATATATAGATCTTATCTGTTTTGCTCGGCAAAACGACTGTCAGGCATTCTCCCAGCCTAGGCTTGACTCGAGAAATGTAGAAGCTCCCTGTCAGACATGCAGCCATTGCCAAAGATCATGGATGCCTCCAGCATGTAGTACAGACATTTTTTTCTAAAGGAAAGCTAGCTTTTCAGGGTTTATTTTTCTATCTAATTATATTCTTTCAGGCTCAAATTGTTGTTGTTTTTTTCCCCATCATGCCATGAGGCGCCACAGCAGTTACATATAATTTACCATTTCATTTATGCAGCATAACTAAATAAAACACCCCAGCACTATTGAGAGTAAAACTGAATGCACAAATGAATCCATTGTTAGTATAATACTAAGAGACTAATTTCTTAAATAAACATAAATCTTCCTTTTAGATAAATATTGACATGTGCACTTCATTATTTTTTTTTGGATTGGTATCAGAAATCAGGAGGTAAAAAGTTTTAGCTTAATGTGCCTGTCATTTTATTATTAGTATCAAATATACTGGAAATAAGAGTGAAGGAGCCTTCCCAGCATTGTTGAGTAAATGATCTCAGTTCTGGAACAGTAAAGTCTCCATCTCCAGCAATGTGATCATTTATCCCCCGAGTCTGTTCAGAAAGTCATTGCCAACTGCTCTCAATAATGTCTGTTCAGAGATCCTGAGATATGAGACAAAAAGTTGGGCAGAAGTGAAATGAGTGTCAGGTTGTCATTCTGGCCAAGGATAACACACAAGTCTGAAAGCAACACAGCCCGAAGGGAGTAAAAGTACCTGTAACTTTAAATGACCTGCAAGGTCAGTTTCCTACATTGTGTTTTAAATAAGTAAAACTTGATAATTGGTAAAATATTTTTTGAATGCAAAAAAATACATTTTTTAAAATACATTTAAAAATAAAAAAAAATAAATACACTAAAAAGTTGCCAAAAAATATAATACATATAAAAAATAAATACATTTAAAAAATATCGAATATAAATAAAATATACATAAAAAAATAAAAACAATAAATCCATTTAAAACAATAAAAGTATATATTAAAAAATACATAAAAAAATAAATAACTTAATTTAAAAAATATATAAATAAATAAATCATTACCTAAAAAATAAATATACATTAAAACAATTTAAAAAATAAATAAATACAAAATATATCAATCCATTTATAAATAAACACAATCTTTACAGTTTTACCTTTTAAATTCAATTGTTTTTTACTGTTTACTGTGGAGTTTCACATTCTTTTGTTTCGAGTCTACCTGCTATTTTCTCAGTAGAGTGTGTCTGGTACACTAAAGAACTTTCAAAGCAGCCACTTTCCTCTGTTCTGGTAGAAACATCTCTTGTTTTTAGAGTCTCTACCTGCTTAAGGAAGTTGATCAGCACCAGGGTGTATGAGCCAGAATAATTTGGGGGGGGTGGGGGGGGGGGGGGAGCCATTCAGTCATATCAGACTCTCCGTGACCCTATGGACCACAGCACACCTCAATTCACAATGTATCACTTGTAAGAAAATCACTTGTATGTTACTTTTAGATACTCTCAGCATGTCTAGGACATATCTGTGCCAAGATAGGCTAAGAGTTTGCCCAAGTATATTTATTCTTTAAGTAATTGCTACACACCAGTAAGTGATTTGTGGTTTTAATGCATATTTACTTTTAGTTTTGATTGTTTTTTATTAAATATATTTTTTTTAGTAAAGATGAACAAGGATACAGTGTCCATACTGCACATATAAATATGATTATATCACATATGTTTTAGAAATATTGTAATAAATAACTACATTTCTAGTTTTTTTGATCCATCTTGTTAAGAGATAATCTGTGACACAATGTTTCACTTGTGAATTAAAACGCTCTAACCAAAATTGTCTTTGTTTACATTGTTTCAACTGTGCTAATTAATTGTATCTTCCTCAATGAGAGAAAACAGGAAGAAAGAGGGAAGTCCTTCAAGGTGGAAAAAAATGTCACTATGGGGACTTTTTAAAAGTAAATGAAATATACATTTTAAATGACTATTGCATTGAGGTTGTAAGCATTAATTTATTAACCTACTTAAAACATGTTTTGCCTAAAGAGCCCCTTTAAGATCTGAAAATTGTGTTGATGGTGTTTGTGCTATAATCTGTTGAAAAACACATTTATTTTAAATAGTAACAGGGTGTATTCTTGTAAACTAATGAGCTTTTCATTCAGCCTAATTAGGTATAGGCTTCAAAGACTGATCCAATGTCAGGAATGTGATTATCAGGTTCCCAAATGGTAGACTCCACAGCAGCATAATAAACAATAATACATTGGAAGTGCTAGCCTGATTAGAGGGCTATGAAGCTAGAGAGAAGGTTAAGGTGGGTGGGTAGATTGGCCCTAGCTTGGGTTAGATCAGGGGTAGGAGGTATTTATAGCGTGAGGGGGAGTTCCAGCCCCTCCCACAACTTCAGGTTATTTTTTAACCTGTTATTTATCTTATTTGTAACGCCCCAATATATTCCGTAGCGCTATACATCGGTTAATTACAAGGCAAACTCAATATTAACAGCTGGAAATGTAGTGCCCTGTCTTAAAAAAAAAAAAAAAAAAGTTTAAAATCTTATGTACGTAGGTTTTTTTTTTACATCTAAAACCAGTTTTCATATTTTGAAGTGCAGTTCTTCAAAAGAGTATACAGTGGACCCTTGCTACTCATCGTTAATGGGTTCCAGAAGGCATGATGATTGGCGAAAACAATGAGTACCAAGTTCCCATAAGGAGTAATGTCAATGGACTCATACAGCGCGATGAGTATCAAGCAAATCTTGGCACTCGTATTTGTCCAAATGCGCTGAATACCAAATTCGACAAGTTTTGAGTTAGATGAGTACCGAGAGACGACTGTATTGTAAATAGATGACTACAGAGGTGCTTTTACCTTTTGTTGTTATGTATTCATGTTTTTACAAGGCCCTTTGAGGGTTTGCGGCCTACCTTCGGCCCTCCAACTGAAGCAGTGATATAACTAACCCAGTGACCGGCTGCAAATGGCTGTGGGCCATTAATCTGTTTTATTTCCATAGAGACAAAAACAATAGTAAGAAACAAAAATGATGCATATAAGGTCCGTAAAAATAGATTAGAAACAGCATCTGATGTATAACATGAGGTAATTTCACAGCAGACACGGATCACAAATCACCATCAGTGCCAGAACAGTTCAAGAAATGATCAACGTGATAAAAAAAAAAAAATCATATGTTCCATAAAACAGAAATACAGCAGGAAACCGAAATGCAGGAGGTCACTGGAAGAAGCAAATGTAAATGTTACCTCAGATGATCTCACCGAGTGAGAGAAAAGGAACATTTGTGTACAGAACATTTCCAAGTTTCATATTCAAGGTTTTAGTCACGGAGGACACTCCTCGGGAGCAGACATGACCCATCATGTATAGAGACTAAGGCTGCGTCACATGAGGAGGAAACGCTTCCCACGCTCACAAAACTACGCTTCAGAACATACATAAATACAATAAGGTTTTGCTAATTATTTCTGGTTTGCTGTCAGTTGCTTTTGGAGTTTTTAGTTTTGCAATAACATGTTTTTTCAAAACTAAAACAAATGTCCTTAAGGAAGTACTTTGGTAGGGAGCACACCCTCTAAAGAAACAAGCAGGGTGTGGAAGGTTCCCTGTTATTAATATTAAAATAAACTACCTATTTGTGTGCATATCTAAACATAATTTTATTAATAAAGGCTTATATGCTCTGTTGGGGTTTCCTGGTGGTCCAGTGGTTCAGATGCAGTGCTTTCACCGCTATGACCTGGGTTCGATTCCAGTCAGGGAACCAAGAGGTCATACCTCTCTGAAACCAAGCAGGGTTGGATTGGAGACCACTTATGAATACCAGGAGCTGTAAACTGTGGCCCACTGGAGAAAAACTGGCAACCCACTCCAGTAACTCGGCCAGGAATACCAATTGGATCAGGATAACCATGGGCATAGGGTGTGCCTGGTGCGTTATGGTTTATGAGGTCACGGAGAGTCGGACATGACTGAATAACTTACTCCTTGTTTACATACCGGCTTATGTTAGGATTTTGTTACATACTTCACAAGCATGTGAAGTTTTTACCAAATTACAGTGATCTTATAATGACTTTGGTACCCTTTACTACTAGGTTTCAAATTAAAGTGACATGAGACATGCATTAGTTATGAAGAGTGAGGTAGCCATGAATCTAGATGAAAAATCAGAGTATTGCGGTATATAGTGATACCGTTTTATTGGACACACATTTTAGTGAAGAGTCACACTTTGCACCTCTTATACATTTGAAAGAGCACATTTTAAACGTTACAAAAGTCTTTTTTCCCCCAAAACCTGCTTAAACTTAGCTGAAGTAACAGGAAATGCAGACAGTTTACTTTAGTCTGGCTAGCAGACAAGTCCCCAAAGAACAGTAAAACTTCTGAATATGTTTTTGTGCTCTGAGACCTTTATTTGAAAAAAAGAATACAAACTGTGACATTATTAAATAAGCTTGTTTTGAGGCAACAAATAAATCATTTTTTCCATGTCCCTTTAACCCCTTTATAGCGCCACAGAATATGTTGGCACCTTCATTATTGTTATTATTGTTTATTTGTAACATGCCAACATTCCGTAGAGATATACAGGGGTTAAGTACAAGGCAAAGACAATTACAATATTAATAATCTGCAAAGCATGCGGGTCCGGTCTTTGACCTTAGAATCCAGTTTCCATAGTTCTTCCCCCGAACCACCATGCAAGATTAGAAACAACGCAAACTTACAATCTAATTAATAACAATAATAATAGTTTTGATTTGTTCTTAACCCCTGTATATAGCGCTGTGGAATATGTTGGCGTGTTATACATAAGGAATAATAATAATAATAATAATAATAATAATAATAATAATGTTGCCTTGTACTTAACCCCTGTATATCACTATGGAATATGTTGGGGCTCAAATATTATAATTGTCTAACTACGTGACATCGGCACGCTTTTTGCGTGGTGCGTACGGCTTAGCGATGAGTGCTGAAGGTGCTGCGAGCCGTTAAACTCGGAGTACTCAGCGGGACTTAGAGAAAAAAAAATACGAGACACAAAAAATGACGAGATTAGCGGCCGAACCAAAAAACCCCAAAAAACACACTTAATACAACCCCCAAAACATCACAGACAGCATGGGGCAACAGCCAGGACGTCTGTGAGTGAGGTGGAACGCGAATTTAACTTGATTTAGATGATTTTCACAACACGAAAATCGCCTAAGCGAGGAAAAAAAATTAAAACGAGGCTACACAAACCTCAACCGCGCAAAACACTGCAAACCGCGTAGCACTTTACACATAACACTATGTAACATACACTATTAGAAAAGCGGTGGCGCTTATTGTGAGGCATGCGATGAGCGCCGAAGGTGCTCAGCTCAAGCCTTGCAATGAGTGACTAAGGTCCTCACAGTACAAAACGGTTTCAATTATGTCTCAAACAGCATTCCCAAGGCTTCAAATTTCATTGACCGTAATTTTTTGACGGGCAAGTAGCTAGTATATAAAAAATCATCATCATGTTCTTAACCCCTGTATAGCGCTACGAAATATGTTAAGGTGTTATACATTAAAAAATAATAATAATAATAATAATAATAATTTTGATTTGTACTTAACCATTGTTTATTGCTACATTATATGTTGGCGCATTATACATAATTAATAATAATTTTGCTTTGTACGGTACTTAACCCCTGCATAGCGATACAGAATATATTGGCTTGTTACAGATAATAATAATAATAATTTATTATTATTATTATTATTATTTCCATCAAGGTAACAAAACAAGAAAAACACATTTATGCCACTTTGTGTACCGTGTCGGGTCGTTGCGTTTCCTTGTCAGTACCATTTAGTAACATGCCCTCCAACCATCGTTTACCTTATCTGGCTCCCACATCCTCAACAATGGATTCTAATTAACGTGATTTACAACACGATCTTGCTGGGCACCTTAGGGTAGGATTACAGATTATACTTTTGAGAAGCTGCTGATAACTTTTTTCTTGTAAAATTGTGGCCGAGGAAAAAAGGTTGATTAAAAAAGGTTTACTGTAATTATTGTATTAGGGCGGAAAAAAAAACACTGAAAAATAAAAGGTTTATTCTGCTACAAAAAACACTTAAAAAGCAAGATTAACTTAAAGACATTAGAATCTGTTAATATTATTAATTTGAATTAAAATATAAATCTGTATGACAACTGTAATAAACATGGTAATTTAATTAAAGGGATATGGAAGTTTTCTGGATTATACCTGGTATACAATATATCTGTGTATTTATTTACTTTTATGTACTTTATTTTATTAAGAAGTGCTTTGTTACTGCCTGCAATAAAAACAAATAGTCCCTGTATGGGTCTGCCAACAGCAGCCACAGACTCTGTAGGGCTGGATGTGCAGTCTGGTGTCCTAGTCTATCTGGGACGACATCTCAGTAGAATGTTGCCGAGAGATGGTCACCGATTGGTTAGTATGAGACACTGCATAGCAAGTACTACAGAGTCTGTTTATATGAGCTGCAGAGGGCAGACCCATACAGGGACTATTTGTTCCATTTTAGGCAGTAAAAAATAGCTCAAGAAGCACTGCTTAGTAAAATAAAGAACCTATAAGTTAATAAATACACAGAAAAACGTCCATATCCCTTTAAATGGCCTGCTTATATGCACAAACAGAGCTACATGGGTCACCCAAGACGGGCAGGAGGTCACACAAATTGTGGTCCACTGGCAACCCACTCCAATATCTTTGCCAAGAAAACCTTATGGATAAACACATCCAGAGACATAAGAATTGTGCCTGGCGTGTTGTGGTACCTAGGGTACCTGCACTCTGGCCCAAGACACACCAAGGAATGTGCACGCTTGCTTGAGTCACATGTAAGAAGATGAATATTGTTAAACTGAAGTGTGTGCCCTGACCCGTGCATTGCAGGAAGGATTATATATATTTTTTTCTCACAGATTATAATTATTTGCTGAATTTGCCAACGCTATTTATTGATGCAGTCTACAGGGCATACTCACTAATGAGCATTTTGCAACACCATGTGAAAAAATTCAATAATAAAGTAAAATAACACTTCCATCATCAGTCACTTATTTGGACTCAAGAAATTAGAAATGGAAAATAAAAATATATTTTACAACATAAGGACCACAGCAGGAGTTATAATTAGGATAGTAAAAGTACCAATAAAACTTTGAATATTTGCAGCTGGAAGTTATTAAAATGTAATTTAGCACCAGAAAAACAAATTTGAATTTACTATATTTTGCCTGTCGTTCAGCTTAAGAGATCCTCCCATTTGCCTGATTGAATGTGGTATGAAAGGAGAGGGAGAGAGAGGCAAAGAGGGCGAGAAAGAGGGCGAGGGCACGAGAGAGAGAGAGAGAGAGAGAGAGAGAGAGAGAGAGAGAGAGGCAAAGAGGGCGAGAAAGAGGGCGAGGGCACGAGAGAGAGAGAGGCAAAGAGGGCGAGAAAGAGGGCGAGGGCACGAGAGAGAGAGAGGCAAAGAGGGCGAGAAAGAGGGCGAGGGCACGAGAGAGAGAGAGGCAAAGAGGGCGAGAAAGAGGGCGAGGGCACGAGAGAGAGAGAGGCAAAGAGGGCGAGAAAGAGGGCGAGGGCACGAGAGAGAGAGAGAGAGAGAGAGAGAGAGAGAGAGAGAGGCAAAGAGGGCGAGAAAGAGGGCGAGGGCACGAGAGAGAGAGAGAGAGAGAGAGAGGCAAAGAGGGCGAGAAAGAGGGCGAGGGCACGAGAGAGAGAGAGAGAGAGAGAGAGAGAGAGAGAGAGAGAGAGAGAGAGAGAGAGAGAGAGAGAGAGAGAGAGAGAGGCAAAGAGGGCGAGAAAGAGGGCGAGGGCACGAGAGAGAGAGAGGCAAAGAGGGCGAGAAAGAGGGCGAGGGCACGAGAGAGAGAGAGAGAGAGAGAGAGAGAGAGAGAGAGAGAGAGAGAGAGAGAGAGAGAGAGGAGTTGTAAAAATTGTAAGGCAGGGAATGCAGTTTGGGGCAGGCATTAATTTTTTGGTGGTCTGAGATCCTTCGTCGCTCATTGCGAGCCTCGCGCTGAGCGCCTTCGGTTTGCAGTGTTGTGGAGCTGAGGTGTAAGTGTCAGCAATGTGTGCAGTGTGTAGTGTAAATAGGCTGCATGCGAGGGGAAGCCGTTAGGGTAGCTGTGTACTTCCGCATTGTGTAAGTTAGTGTTGTAAAATGGCGGTGAATGTGTGTGGTACGCGGGTGTGTAGGATGTTGGCTCCTTGGAAATAGTGTATCTTGTACCTCGTACTGCTTTTTTGAAAAGCTGTATGTGCTTGGTGGTGTTTTACATCTTTAGGGTCCCGTAGCCTCGTTTTTTTTTCGGCAGCCATTTTTTCTCTCGCTTACGGGATTTTCGTGTGTCTGAACTCCGGAATTTGGACTTAAATTGAGGTGTATCGGAGGTCCTGGGTGCCCCTCCCCCCCTTGCTGTGGGTAAGCTTTTTATGTATATTTATTGTGTTTTTAATGTTTTCAGGTGCGCGCGGTTCGGCCGTTAAGGTCGTATTTTTGCCAGGTCGTAATGGTTTTTTTCTAAGTCCCGCGTCTCGTATTTTTCTCTGCTAAGTTTGTAAATTTTGTGTAAGTCTGTATATAGTGATTGCGTATTAGACCTATTTTGGTAAAGTGCCGCTTGTGTGGGTGTTTGTAAAGGCGTGTAAGGCGACGTAGAGCCTCCACCTCCGCAAATGTGTGTGTGTATATATATATATATATATATATATATATATATATATATATATATATATATATATATATATAAAAACATTTCCCAAGGAATACACTTATTGCACTTCATGCTCTTTAATCCAAATCCACTTAAAACATGCCTCCTTTTAGGAATATGCCTGCTGCAAAGCCCAGGATGGATTATACACAAGCCAGGAAACCTACCCACTTACAGCTGTTTCGTGATCACTGCCTCTCATCAGAGTGGGGCTGGTTTCTAGCTTGTGTATTAGATATATATATGTTTTTTAACATCATTAAGAAAAAGAGCCAGAAAACTAGTTTTAGTTTAAAAAACAAAATATGGTTGCTGGCTCCTGGAGGCATCCATAATACAATTGCGGAAGCAGTCTTTGTGAGAGGTGTATTTACATTTCTGCAGAGAAGAGATTGCATTTATTAATGCTTGCTGCCTTCTCTTGAGAACGTGCTGGTGAAGAAGGTAGGTGTCACATTCTAATAGATCCAATTATTTAACAAATCAACTCGCCTTTTCCCTCCTACACAAGACAGGTTGGAATTGTTTTTAGGAAAAAAACAATAAATGAAATATGGGAAAACCTTGCTGCCTGCAGCTTGCAATTGAAAGATAAGATAGACAATAAAAAATATAATAGGAACAGTATTTAGTATGAAAAAATGACTTGTCCATTGTTATCCCACCCTCATTATTGTACAGTAGGCGATGTGTTTTATTTATCTACCCGGTTACATCAGGTTTCCAAATGATGACATTTGCACGGCGTTCAGTAGCGATTCCGCGGATGTGCAGAGGCCGCCGTAGGTGATGTCTCGCCACCTGCCCCAAAACGGCTATCAATAACATAACAGAAACGCATTATGGCAGCTACAAAGCACAGCCACGCAAATTGCTCCTGACATCCTTTAAAAAGGAGATTTTTTATTTTTTTTTAATATTCCAGGAAAATGTCCATATCTTAAAAAGTCAATTTCCATCAGAAAAAAAGGCTTTTATCGAATGTGACCTTTTCAAAAATGAAAACTGCTTTGAAATGTACATGAGAGGAGAGCTTTGTCAGAGAAATCAGACGTAAATACCATTTTAATGCCTCCGTACGCTGGAAGTCTCTGATGGGACCGTGGCAGGCGGCGCGGCGCGCACACTCTCCCGGCTCTAGATAGATTCCTATGGAGAAGATTTTTTTTAAGTAATTGCTTGCCTGTGGCATAAGAGCAGGGGACACGTTACTAGCACTTTCTAAAATTACTAAATGTTTCTGACAAATCAGAGCTATTTTTCCCTAAGTGTTATTCAAGCAGACAAGTATTTTTATTCTAAAGTTTATCTCAGCTGTTGCATATGACCATTATGGTGTCTTACATCACCATGGGATGACATGATGTTGGGCAAGGTTCAACAAGACTCATTATGATATATTTATTGAGGCTTATATATATATATATATATATATATATATATATATATAGTTGTGGTTTAGTCGTTCAGTCATGTACGACTCTCCACGACCCTATGGATGCAGCATGCTGGGCACATCTATGATTATGTCTCTGGTGGTGCTTATGCATAAGGTTATCTTGGCAAATATACTGGAGTGGGTTGCCAGTTCCTTCTCCAGTGGGCCGTGATTTACAGCTCACAGCTTCACTGAAGTACACAACACCCCTCACAACGACAAGGTAGCAATCAAGAAGGATAAAGAAATCTAGATAGATCTATATCACAACACCATTTAGCTTATGGTGGGCAAAAGATAGTAACCCTCCATTGTACAGAATACACTAAATAAATAGCACATTCGTGTTCACATTTGGACATCTAAAAACACATAAAAAAATCCTATTTCCTGCTCAGCATTCCAAGAAATACAGTTATTGCACTGCACTCTGGGAAACTTGGGTAGGAATATGCAAAAGAGTCCACAATATATATATATATATATATATATATATATATATATATATATATATATATATATATATATATATATATACACACACACACACACAATACCCTGATTATTCATCCTTGATTACTGGACATTCACGACTACCTCACTCAAATTATATATAATTTGAGTGAGGTAGTCATGAATGTCCAGTAATCAAGGATGAATAATCAGAGTATTGCAGTAAATAGTGACATATATACACACACATTGTGAAATTTGGGCATTTATTTTTAAAGTATGACTGATCATGCAAAACAAATGTCTTTTATTGAAGGATAGTGATCATATAAATCCATTTATTATGACATAGTTGTTTGTCTCCTTTTTAAATCATAATGAAACCATAAATCACCCAAATGGCCCTGATCAAAAGTTTGCACACCCTTAGTTCTTAATACTATGTATTGCCCCCTTTAGCATCAATGGCAGTGTGCAGTCTTATGTAATAGTTGTCTATGAGGCCCCTAATTCTTACAGGTGGAGCACATTCTTAGTGAATACTGTGATGATGATTGTGGCAAGTATTTTACAAACAACATGAAGAAGTCTCACAAAAGAATGCATAGTAAATACAGTGGTACATAGGTTTTCAACCTCCTCAGAAATCAAATTTTCAATAATCAACCTGTCCGGATGAGCAAAAAACCTTGGTACTCATTGCGCAATCTTGGTACTCATCATGTTTCCTAAAACCAATTTATATTTACTCTCCTTATAGGAGTTTGTTACTCAACCTTTTTGGTACTCAACCTGCCGACCAGAACGGAGGAAGGTTGAGAACCAAGGTACCACTGTATAATAATAGCTTAGTGAATACAGTGGGTTATGGTACCTGTTTCTGCTACATTGTGGCCACAGAGAAGTTGAGTAGAGAAAGATATCACACTTTTGTTGAAGTTTCGAATGTATTTAGTAATTGTTTTCTGGGTATTCTTGGGCTTGATACAGAAACTGGAAAACTGACTGTAAATATACAGAAAATAATAATATCAGCTGGACCAACGCAGGCCGTAAATATCTCTTGTTACTGGTCAGTAGATCTACCATCCAACTTGTGTCAGGAAATAGTTCTGAGAGTCACTGATCCTTGGAGAGGTAGGTTCAAAACTTCTTTAGTTGTGTAATTCAAATGTCAGCAGTCCCACTATTGATAGAAAATATGTGCACATTACTACATGGCTCAAGGCTAAAGACAATGAATCGGAGGAAGGAAGCCGTCAAATCACAGGCATAATGTAATATAACATAAAGATAGAAACACAAGCTCTGGAGAAAAGCAAAAGAAAAAAAAAAATATATAACTTAGATGTCACTTTTATAATATTATACAATCACAGCAAACATTCATTATATTTTGTATATATATATATATATATATATATATATATATATATATATATATATAGCGCAAGAATGTCTAATTCCATTCCTGAAGCTGCTTCGTTGTGGTGAGAATGAAGACTATACATCCCATGATGCTATGCTGCAGAGACTTATCCCCAGACATTACGACAAAGTTGTACTTAAATCTGATTAGCTAAAACAAGGGCCCTATTCTTTCGTAAATATATACACACTTAAAACTACTCTTCATATTGCCACATTTTCTATTAGCTACTCACAATCCGATTAGGAGCTCCCCACCCACAATCACTACCGGCCAGCCCAAGACGCAAATTCAGCCTTAGAACTCCATTGGTTTTAGCACAGCTTGAATATTGCGAGAGTCAACTAATTAAAGTTACACAAGATCGATATTCTATTAGTAGATCTAGCGCGCAATGGCAGAAATATTAGTACTAAACAGGACTCACAAGGTCTTTTTCAAAACACTTATTAGAGCTGTAATAGCAAATAAACACACAATACTGTACTTTAAAAACATGGGAAGGCATGGGGTTGTTCCTGTCCTTTGATGACCTATTAAGAGGTGGAGACCAATAGCTCAACTGGAGGTTTAGAAGTTCATATTTGAAAATATATTTCATATTGAATATTGTTTTTCTGAATATAACTAAAGATCATTGTCTAATTAAAACATGTACCTCCTATTTTAGAGCTGGACAGTGATCCTTTAATGAGTTTTGGATATAGACAAGGTCAGAGGCCTCAATCTGAGAACAAACAAACCTCAAAGGAATATGTATTTTACTAGGTATACAACATACAAAAAAAAAAAATTCAAATAAAGAATTTTGAAGCAAAATCCTCAACCTCAACCTCCCCCCTCAACCCCCTCCTCAAACCCCCCATCCTCAACCCCATCCTCAACCCCCCCATCATCAACCCCCTCCTCCACCCCCCCATCTTCATCTGCCTTACTCAACCCCCCTCTTCATCCTCAACCCCCCCTCCTCATCCTCAACCCCCCTCTTCATCCTCAACCCCCCCTCTTCATCCTCAACCCCCTCCTCCTCAACCTCAACCGACGTCCTCCTCATCCTCAACCCCCTTCCTCATCCTCAACCCCCCTCCTCATCCTCAACCCCCCTCCTCATCCTCAACCCCCCTCCTCATCCTCAACCCCCCTCCTCATCCTCAACCCCCCTCCTCATCCTCAACCCCCCTCCTCATCCTCAACCCCCCTCAACCCCCCCATCCTCATCCTCCTTCCTCAACCCCCCCCTCATCCTCAACCCCCCCATCCTCAACCCCCCCATCCTTCCTCCTCAACCCCCATCAACCCCCCCATCCTCATCCTCCTTCCTCAACCCTCAACCCCCCACCTCAACCTCCTTATCCTCAACCCCCCCTCCTCAAACTCCCTCTGCATTCTAAACCCACCTCCGCATTCTAACCCCCCTCCTCAACCTAAACCCCCCTCCTCAACCTAAACCCCCCTAAATACCTCCCCCTCACTTACCTGCTACTGCTCCGGCCTCCGCTCCTTGACCCGGCGCGAATGTGACGTCACATGCGCGCCACGTCATTAGCATATACCGGGTGCAGAGCAGAAGCAGGTAAGTGAGGGGGAGGTATTTAGGGGGGTTTAGGTTGAGGGGGGTTTAGGTTGAGGAGGGGGGTTAGAATGCAGGGGGGGAGGGAATTCGGCGTATAACACGCACCTATCATTTGCTTCCTATTTTCAGGGAGAAAAAGTGCGTGTTATACGCCGATAAATACGGTATTTACTTTGATGCACTTTATTTTATTAAGAAGTGCTTTAACCTCTGTTCTCACTGTCTAAAATCATACAAATCGTCCCTGTATGCATATGCAGTGTAGTGTCCTAGCCTATCAGTAGTATGTTGCAGAATGTTGCTGAGAGATGATTACCGATTGGTTAGTATTGTGAGCTGCAGAGGGCAAATCAAATGGGGACTATTTGTTTGATTTTAGGCCGTAAAAAAAAAAAGGGCTTATAAGCACTTCTTAATAAAATAAAGTACATAATAGTAAATCGATATGCAGGGATATTCTATACCTAGTAATTTCCAGGAACCTTCCATACAGCTTTAACAGGCAGTTCTATGCGTGGGTTACTAGGACTATATTACTTACCTATTAAAATTTGTATGTTCTCAGGCTGAGCTCCTCTGACCTTGTTTCTGTAATCTGGACGGGCGAGTCTTCACAGTGTGGCGCAGAATGGCTCATCTGCCTCTAACATGTAGCAGCATTATGTGAATTGCTTTTCAGATAAAGTGAGTTCCAAAAGGCTTCCTCCATAAAGAGGAACCCAAAACTTGTAAGGACACGTGAAAAATCGCCCGGGTGCTTCTTACATTTGCATTTAAAAAGTGTGCTTCCCCACTCCTCCTCTATCCTATTACAGAACAGACCCTGGTATATTTAAGTCCCTCCAAATAAACATGTCCACTATGGCCATCAGTTTGACTGCAGACCTTTATAAAATTGTTATTATTTTTTTTTTCTATAATTAATTTATGTCTCTTATGTAAACCCAATAGGCCATGGGTTATAATCGGTAAAGTCTCAGATTTTAGTACATATGAAGAGCTTACATTTAGTTTATATTTTCTAAAACATTTATTTTATTGTTGACCTGAATATAAGTAGATGTTTTAAAATACTTTAAATGGACATGGACATTTATTTTTATTATCATAAAAAGTGTTTTTGATGTGTTGCAGTATGTTTTCTTTTTCAAATAAAGGCTTCATAGCATAAAAAACATATTCTGCACTGGTCTTGGGGGCTTCCCTTGGCCAGCCAATGAGATCTAGAGAGACCAGGGGCGGATCTACCATTGGTGTAGGTAGTTACCCTTCTCTGGTGGGGCCAGTGCTGTCTAATTTATATATATTATTTTAACAATTTCTGCAGTATAGTGTAGTGGACCCCTCCCTGCCCGTGCAGTGCCCCCTCAGTGCACCTCACCCCATAAGCCCCCATGCCACACCATCCTCCACCTTAAAGTGGATCCGGGTAGTCACTAGCCGTTCAGGGTATCCTCCTCTAGCCGGTGCTTCTTTTTATAATATGGCACCGAAGTTGGCCTTTTTTTTTCCACCAGTCCCACAATTCACGAGCTCCACCATTGCTGCAGAGTAAAGTACGCTCTCTGCATTTCATTTCATTAAAGTTTAAGTAGGTTTTTATGCAAAAAAACTACTTTTTTATGTTTCAAAAATGTTATTTTAGAAGCTTCAAGAAAAAAAAAAACTGTTGTCCATTTAATATCTTCCACTATTTTTAAAGCAGGATCCTGTGCAGACTATTATGTAGATTAGTTACAATACCGGATGTAACAATGAATTTAGCAAACAATCCTTTAACCTTTTTTTTTTTCTTAATACAAATTTTTATGAATATATGAATAGTTTGTGTCCATAGAATTTATTTTTCTACATTAATAATAAGACAGCACCAGATATGTGACTCTTTATGAGAATAATATTAGAGAGGATTAAATAGTTCAGATTTGCTTCACACGGGTAGCAACGCTCATGTTTTCTTCAGCATAATGCATATAAGAGCTTAAAAAGATAGAGCAGCCAATTATAGAAAGGTTTTTCACTTACTAATCCCCTAGAAATGAGATAATGTGTTCTTAAACCTTAATCTGCACTCGCTGATTTTCACTGTATTTAATTATTATCCAATTTATTATTTATACTTAGCATTAAAGGCGAAGTTATACTTAAAAAAAAGTTACTTGTGTGTGGAAGACTGTACAGATATTATATAGAAGTTGATATTTGTGAGTAAAAATTGTCTTGTACTCCATGTTTGAGGGACACTGCATTGGTAAAATAAGTTGTGCAAGCAAGTTCTTCTAAAATAATAAAAGCCATATTAGCCCATAAAGTCTTTTCTGATAAAACACACAAGAAAACATTATTTAGGTTAATTATATTATTATTATTATTATTATTATAATATAAAGTTACAAATTATTACTATTTTATACATTTTCCTCTGCTTATCTCTAGGAGTTGTAACCTTGATCCCACCCCATCCTGTACCTCAGAGGGGCGGGGCAGCAAGTTGTGAATCTCCATATTACAACCTATAATGCACATGGCATGGTCAGCGGCTCCTTATTGCTCAAAGAAGTCAATTTCACCACATACTTGTATATTGTGTACTGAGTAGGTGTAAGAGCTCTCATATGAAAAAGGGAGAAAAAAAAAACAGCAGTGTTACAATTTAGATTCCATGTATAAAAGTTACATATTAAAAGAGTGACCTTTAATTACACTTTTTATTTAACTTGCCCCTAATGTAATTTGGCAGGTTGTATATGAAAGGACAGTGGGTCTTATTTGCTAAAGGGTGTCAGAATATCCCCATTCCTATGTTATCCTATGGTTCATATCTACTAAGACTAGCCCTTTCCAATACAGCCTTATTAAATTGTGATTCGGCCAATTGAATAGGGCTCTATATAAGCACATAGCATATTTTTTTTACAGAAGTGTTTAGTTAGTGAAGACCTTGCTTTTGGATAGAAGTTCACTAACTAAAAACTTCTGTAAAAAAAAAAAATGCTATGTGCTTATATAGAGCCCTATTCAATTGGCCAAATCGCAATTTAATAAGGCTGTTAGTATTTTTAGCCTGGAAACACTAGTCAGACGAGAACACGGAGCTATTTCAATATCAGATTTTACTTGTACTTATTAAATTACAGGTTATTAATGATTAAACTGCACTACATGAAGTGGTCTGTGTTTTTTTTTTGGGGTTTGTTTTTCAGGATTACATATAAAAGCCATAAATGAGATCACTTTATTATCAGCATCAACCCCCTGGAGATTGTAATAGACATAATGATCTAGAAAATCCAGAGTACTTGAATAATTCTACAAAATCCTTAAATAGTTGAACAATCAGAGCAAACCGTTTCATGCACAGTCTGAAAAACGTTTAGCATTTTATTATTAATATTTATATATATATATATATATATATATATATATATATATATATATATATATATATATATAATTTATCCGTTGCTTTGCCTAATACTGTGAAATACAGTAAGCATATGCTTAAAAAAGGAGCCATGTTTAAAATAGTTTTTATTGACAGAGTGATGGTGCATTATGTGGCCTCATTTGCATGTCCCGCCCAGTTTTCCCAGACTGCAGTGCATATACTGTATTTCTGAGAAATTTGAGCAGGAAATTAGTTTTCATCAACTTATTTTTTAGACATTCAAATAGAATCACTAATGTACAATTCCTTATTTGTACTACTGTACTTTGTACGGTGGAGGGCTTCTATCACTCTTAGCCCACCATATGTGAAACAATTGCTGTATAATTGTATATATATATATATATATATATATATATATATATATATATATATATATTTATTTATTTATTTATATTTATTATTGAGGTATACAGCAATTTTTTTCTATTGCACTGGCATTTTATTTACAGTGAGTTGCTTTTGAGAGATGCAACTATTTTTTTTACATAAAAAGCAAAAAAACTCTTCAAAAAGTGTAGTTGCATCTCTCAAAAGCTACTCACTGTAAATAAAATGTGCGTGAAATAGAAAAACAGTGTTTTCCATCTGCTCCGCTACAGGTGTGTCGTCTTTGTACTTGGTATTACTCATAACAGAGCCGGAAACAGCATTTTATCTGTGTACAAAAGAGTTAAATGATATAAAATGCTGCCTTATTTGTCTGGACAGCTGTGCTGCGGAATTAATCCAAACTGAAATTCAATGGACGCACCATAATAATCCAGCAGCGGAAACATATGGAAGATGGAACAGTTTTAATATTGGTGTTTTCCAACAATAAATAGCCTTAAAATACAGTTATTATATTTGTATGTCAGAGCATAATAATAAATATAATGAAAGCGAAGCGAGAACAATGAGATGTCCCCGGCCAGCTTCAGTTTAGCCCCAGTACATCGCGGCTCCTTTTCTCAGTGTACTGATTGTTGTTGAAAGGGCTTAAACATAGATGTCAAATGTCAGAAGAAGGGAACCCAAAATAGAACAGAGCAAACAGTCCATCTGGATTACTATGGGTACAAATAATATATAAGAAGAGGCTTTAAATAAGTAACAATATATACACTCACATATATACTTCTGCCCATCTGTCACTCAGCCTTTTTGACCCAGAAAATCTAAATTTGTAAATATATATATATATATATATATATATATATATATATAGTAGCACGACTTTTGGGCGAAGGAGCCCTGCAAGATGTCACGCGGGCGCCGAAATTGCCTAACAAATGAGTGCACCCACATATGCGCGCCTTCACTCTCTATCCAGCTCTGTTACCCTCTAACTTCCCCCTGTACCAGGTCTCCTGCTGTGCCCACCCTCTAACCCCAGGTCTTTCTCCCCCTGTGCCCACCCTCTAAACCCAGGTCTCTCTCCTCCAAGTACTCCCCGGCTGCCGCGCTGCTGTGTACTTGGAGGCGACCAGTGAGTACTTGGAGGAGAGAGACATGATTTAGAGGGTGGGCACAGGGGGAGAGAGACCTGGGGTTAGAGGGTGGGCACAGCACGAGAAATACCTGGTACAGGGGGAAGTTAGAGGGTAACACTGATGAATAGAGGGTGAATGCGCGCATTTCTGGACGTCGCGCAGGGCTCCTTCGCCAAAAAGTCGGTGTGCCATATATATATATATATATATATATATATATATATATATATATATATATATATATCATAATCTATCCCATGCTATGCTTTAAAGCAGTTTAATACAGCAAGCATATGCTTAAAAAGGAGCCATGTATATAGTGTTTTTTTTGGATTATTAAAGAAAGAATGCATTGTGGTATCATTTGCATGTCCCCGCCTCCAGACATAAGTAAGTTGAACTTATTTTTTAGACATTTAAATGGAATCATATAATGTATTTTTAAATTATATATATATATATATATATATATATATATATATATATACACACATATACACATACACACATACATAAAAGTAATAATTTGTTTTCTGAACAGTGGAGAGCTTTCCTCACTCTAGTGCTCACCATATACTAGATAGTAGTGTGTGTGTATATATATATATATATATATATATATATATATATATATATATATATATATAATATATATATATATATTTATTTTTTTATGCAAGGAGGAGAGAGAGTCCCACCTGTAGGATGAAATGTAATCAGCAACAAACTAAATTCTGCGGGGGGCATATTATTACTAATCTATCACAGAGACTGTGATGAGCGCCAGTGACAGATTTCCCCATAGGAAATAGAGCATATTAAACATAATGGCGCACTGTGATACTTAGTAACTCTCCCTCTATATTTGCTTTTCCCGTTACTAAGTGTTGTTCTGCAAGTCAGACAATAAGATATGAAACTACAATAGTGCTTTCGATGCTCTCAAGTCAGTGGGGGACTGTATGAAGCATCTCAAGTAGCTGAAGTATTGTGAAGTACATTTTTCTTGAGGTCAGATTCTCTAATATATGTTACTAAAAGTCTTAAAGGACCAATGTGGTCAGATTTTTTGTTTCCTATGCATGTATTTGATAAGTAAATTTGAAAATGGTCAACATGTTTTTGAAACAATGACCCCTTTCCTGACAGTACAGTGGCCCTTTAAGTTATGCTCTCTGCAAATGAGGCACAGTTGGGGGGATTGCTTTAAGAAGTGACTTTCTCAGAAGAGGTTTGTTTTTGGAGCCAAGCCCTCTGGTGCTTCCCTACATGAGCGTCACACCCCTCCACTGCCTGTGCCCTAAAGATAAGCACAGGGTGCTGCAGAGAGCAAAACCAGCGCCCGGCGTTTGGCGTCACGCACGGCTACGATGCTGCAACATTCCTGCTGGGAAACTAGGAATATTCTGTATAATACTTGCAACAAGTATATTTTAGTTTTGGGTGAACAAGAATCCACATTTAAAGGGCCATGGAACACAACTGTTTTTTTTTTTTTTTATTCAAGCATTTAAAATAGCATGTTTTCAACATTTCAAAAGTAGGTCTTTGCATGCAAAAAATGTTACATAAACCTGTACTTTATTTTAAGTGTTGATAAGCTCAGTTTTTACTGCCTAAAATCAAACAGATAGTCCCCTGTATGTGTCTGCCCTCTGCAGCTCATGAAGAAACAGACTTGCACTTGCTGTATCTCATACTAACCAATCAGTGACCATTGCTCAGCAACATGTTGCTGAGACGTGGTCCCTGATAGACTAGGACACTACACATCCAGCCCTACAGAGTGTGTGACTGCATACACTGCAGTGGGCAGCTTATAAATGCTTATTAATACAATAAAGTAAAGAAAAGTAAACAGATATATAGGTATATTAGATGTCCAGTATAATCCAGGAAACTTCCATGTCCGTTTAACCCCTAAGGTTAGTTTAGTAAATGGTTATGATGCTGCAGGGTTTCCTGGTGGTCCAGAGGTTAGGATTCTGTGCTTTTACCGCTGTGACTTGGGTTTGATTCCAGCCATGGAAATAATAGGTCACATCACCCTGAAGCCAAGCAGGCTTGGGCCTGGTCAGTAGACCATCTAGGAATACCAGGAGCTGTATGTTGTGGCCCACTGGAGAAGGAACTGGCAACTCACTCCAGTATCTCTGCCATGAATACCAAGTGGATCAGCATGGTGGGTTGTGGTCCATGAGGTCACGGAGAGTTGGACAAGACTAAATGTCGCAAAAAAAACAAAACACGATGCTGCAAGGCTTAGTGAATCTTGCCCACTTGTCAGTGTGTTCCCCCCCACGAACAATATCTTTTATTCCCTTATTTTCCTCTACTTTCAATGCAGAAAACAACATTTATGAGGGACCCTGGTGCGACCGAATCACATTTTACACATATCAGGGAACGCGCACAACACATCTGTCTGGCTTCTTACATTTTGCTGCAAGTAGTCTGACGGTAAAATGTTATCACCCTCTTTAGTGCCAGATGGCGGCTGTAAAATCATGTTGTATGGCAGAGCTGCATGGCACAGCGCCGTGCAATATGGAGCAACCCACACTGCATACACAGGTTTATTTAAAGGGGCAATGACACAGTTAATGTTAGCAGATCTGCACGCATCTCCCTATGGGTCACCTCCAACAGCCAGGTTATTTCTACCGACAGATACATTGCAGGTGTATATTTCGGCACATGCCCAAACACTATGATATCAATGTGAAGACAACAATTTCTAGTATTAGCCTTCCTTATGTTTGAAAAATTTGACTAAGAACATAGGACCTCATCCAGTTCCGGACTCGTAGCTTGCAAAGCTTGGGCCCTATCCTATTTCCTATTAATACACACTTAAAATCACTTTGAAAATTGCCACATATTCTATTAGCACAGATCGAATATTACGAGCTCTAAATAATTGAAGTTAGATCGCATATAAAGTCTGACCCGCAACTGTAAAAAAGAAAAGAGTACTGAACAGGACTTGCAAGGGCTTTTTCACACACTTATTAGAGCTGTAACAGCAATTAAACACACAATACTGTACTTTAAAAGCATGGGAAGGCATTGATAGACATTAGAATGAACTGCACAGCAGTCTCAAACCGACAAATAAGCAACTAAAAAATATTAATTTAAATATTATTTCTGAGTAATATCGATCCTGGGACTCAAGGGGTTAATATACATCATGAAACCCACATGGACTAGAACGGATGATCTAATGCATTTTACAGAGTGCTAGATTGCGAGCCCAGTCGGGAAATATTACTTATTGAAACAAATGCATTCTTAGCATCTGATTGCAGATTACGTGTAACTTCCATGTTTTACTCTCATTTACTATTGGCTGTGTCTAAGAATTAAATTACGGGCTTGCTTAAATATTGTCAGATCATATGATCACACCCCCGGAAATCCGATGTAAAAAGGCAGGGTTTACGAGTTCAGCCTTGCTTCATTTGCGAGTGATCACTAAAGTCTCAACTGAATAACGATTTAGTGTAAAACTTTGATAAAGTAACTCGTAATATTACTGATATCAAAAAAGCAATGGGAAGTTTGCCGTAATATTGTATCTCTGGCTTTGTTTCTTATGATACGGGGTAGATCACTTGCAGTCATTAAAAATAATTAGTGGTATAACATTCAGAAATAGGGAATTGAATAGGGCCCATAATCAGGGAAAAAAGTCATAAACAGTTTCAATTAAATATAAAACAAAGTGACAGTAAAGTACTAGATGTAAAATAAAACTTACATTAAATTGTGATTATTTTATTTAAAATAGGGAAGTAAATCTCACACCCACTCTGAATTGTATATACAAATAAAAAAGGCCACATATTTATTATTTTGTTATTTACTATAAACAAGGACAATTACTTCTTATGGAAAGTAAAAAAATCGAGATATGGAAAGAAATATTCCTGCAAGCCTAAAGATGGCAGTAAACTGCAATGTCTTGTAATGATCCAGCTTCAAAAGCATTTTCTTCTAAATACTTTGGTTTATACAGTTCCTTAGGATAAAAATGGTTGGTCAGATATGAGGCTTATGTTGTAAAATACGCAGGTAAGTGGCCATATAAGCAGAAACCTTATATAGGGAACAAGCAACATGAACCAAGTGTTATTTCAGGGGCCAACAAGCTGCTTGCTATGAAGGAATCATTTATATGCGCTGCGGAATATGTTGGCGCGTTATAAATAAAGGATAATAATAATAATAATAATAATAATAATAATAATAATAATATATATATATATATACACACACACACACATATATATATATATATATATATAATAATAATAATAATAATAAAATGCAATGAATAACAATTTCAATGTATACCTATCATGTCCAATTAAAACAGAGTCGACAAAATTATCTGAAACTTGGGAGCCAGCCACGATAGTTTTTTTAGGAGCCAGCTTTTGTATTACAGATTGAATTATACAGATAAAAAATTAAGAGCAATGACTCCTTGGGTTTGTAAATCCTTGAACTAAAGGGATATAGAAGGTTTCTGGATATTACTCGGAATATAATATTCCTGTGTATCTGTTTATGCGTATGTACTTTATTTTTTATTAAGAAGTGCTTATATGCTCTGTTTTTACTGTCTGCATACTCAATACCGGACTATTTGTATAATTTCAGACACAGACTCTGTATTACTTGATGGGCAGTGTCCTAGCCTATCAGGGACCATGTCTCAGCAGCACGTTGCAGAATGTTCTTGAGAGACGGTCACTGATTGGTTAGTATGAGTCACAGCAAGTAAAGCAGAGTTGGCGCAAAGGGCAGACACAAGGTGGAAAGTGTTTGATTTTAGGCTCTAAAAACAGAGCGTATAAGCATTTGTTAAAATTATAAAAATACAGAATAGTGATTGGATACAACGGTATATTATAAAAAAATCCAGAAATATCCCTTATCCCTTTAAATCCCAATACTATATGAAAGGCTAACGCTGGTAGGGTAGTTTATGTATCAATAATGGTCTGGGTTATGTTAGAATAGAAAATTACCAAAATAAATCAGAATATTTGTAACTGGAAGTTATTTTCTTTTAAATTGTATTAAAAAAAAATGTTTTAGCTGTCACCCCGCTCCAGAGACCGTCTTATCAGACTAGTCTGGTTATCAATACCTATCAATTAATGAATGTCTCCCGTGATTGAGGTCTCTCTTTTGCTTCTGGGGTGCGAGTCTTAACAACCAGACTTTATTACTAAACATTTTTAAAATATCTTCTAAATGTAATTGGTAATATCATTTCCTACCATAATTACAACCGGTGTTGTGTCCCTTTAAGTAGCATTTTTTCCACTGTAGCGAGCCTTGCATTTATATAGGGACATTGCTATAATAAACTGTATTTAAATGTACAACACAAATAGGAATACATGACAGCTGTTACCAAGAATAGATCGTGTCATTTTATTTTACAACCGGATCTTCGTCACAAACACAGGACACAAAGATATATATTTTATAGAGACAGGTTTGTATATAACAGGCTATCACATTATATATATAGTTATCAGTGTTGGGAATGTTTGCGATGTTGGTCGCACTTTTGCGTCCCTTGACTTGAGCCACATGAAGGGAGGAGAGCTGTTGACGCACGCATGACTTAGGCTGCAATGGGCGCCGAAGGCGCTTTGCACTGCGAGCCTCGTGAAGCGAGGCGATCTGTTGAGGCACGCAGTTGGTTCAAACGCGCAACTCGAAAACACAAAAAAACACCAAAATAATAAGTAAAAAATATATAACACACTCACACAGACTGTCTGTATCCCCTCCTCCCTATCTTAATTAAGCATTGAGCGCCCAAACAATCCTATCTACCAATTTATTATAGCAATCTTCAATATTAAATTTGTTTTTAAATATTAAGAGTATCAGACCCCAGTTGATAATTTGTCTCCACCCTGATAAGGTTATCAAGGGGGCAGGTCAGCTGAAAGACAGGACTACCTGATTTGAATAATAATTCTCTACCTTGTTGTGGTGAATGGGCTTGTGTTCTTCAATGAAGCTGTGAGCTAAACCATGTTATTCACGGTGATGGAGCCAGACTGTATATGACCGTTACATTTTTTTGCATGGGCTTACTTTTCAATCCCCTTCTGGATCGCTACCTTGTGGTGAAGAGGCTTGTGTACCTCAATGGAGCTGTGAGCTATACGATGTGACCCAATATGGCAGGTCAAAGCAGCGAGGCCAGACAAATCAGGGTCCATTGGAGAAGCATCTGGCAACCCACTACAGTATCTTTGCCATGAAACCCATATGGATTAGCACAAACAGACGCAAGATATGCCTTGTAGTGCTGCGGTCCAGTGTCACAAAGAGTCGGACCCGACTGAACAACGACTAAAACCCAGCCATACAGACATGTTGTGGTAATCATCAGATGTTGATTCCTTCCCAGTAATCACAGCCAATTATCTTGTATGTTTATTGACTCAACCATTAATAGTACATCTGGATACTGTAAATCATCTCTGCTGTCACATTCTATGTATCTGACACCAAGTACTGATATCCAGGCCCACTGACACCTAGTCCAAAAAATGCAGCTGCTCCCATTGGTTATCATAAAAGACCAACCGAGTCTTTTAAAATACACTGTAATAAAGGTTAAATATAGTCTTTCATTTATTATTGTCATTTAGCCATTGTTTTAATGGGCTGATTTACTATGAGGCACGACCCTTTAACTAATTACATTTTTATTAGAACAACATGAGGAATAATTATTACAAATCTCTCCTCCCGCCTATAAAAACAGATTAAAGGGCCACTGCGGTTCAGGAAAAGATACTTGATTGTCAAGTATGTAACAATATTAGTAATAGTGTCAGTCATGGACATAAAAAAAAAACAGCTTTCCCCCCCCAAAATGTTAAGACTCTGTTTAGGAATCCATTGTGTGCTTGTTACATCACTTCCTCAGAGCTGAATCATGAGGTGGTGTGTTTTGGTTATCAATGCAGAGAGAGGTGGGGAACGAATGAAGATAATTGGATTTTATTAAAATTGACACCATACCCCTCCCTTATACTGTCCCAGAAAGAGACCTTGCATCATTACATGCAATAAACACAACATCCACCAACGTATCATGGATCTCTCCAGGGTCCTGCAGAGGCATCACATTTATTTATTTCTAATTAAAGAATAGATTAATTACTTTTTTCCTGCTAATTATGCTCAGAGTTTCAGATACATAACTGCACATAATAATATGTAATATATTAAAGTCTATAGTAAATTATTTTTATTTTTCGCCCCACTATTCTGGGTAATTCTTCCAAACTTCATATTGTAAATATAGGGTAAAGAGGGTCTATAAAAAGGAAGAATACACTATTAAAAGGGATGTGGAAGGTTTCTGGATTTTACTAGGTATATAATATCCCTGTGTATGTATTTACTTTATTTTATTAAGAAGTGCTTATAAGCTCTGTTTTTAAAACAAATAGACCATGTATGGGTCTGCCCTCTGCAGCGTTTACAGACACAGACTCTGTAGGGCAGTGTTTCGTAACCAATCAGTGACCATCTCTCAGCAACATTCTGCAACATGCTGCTGAGACGTGGTCCCTAATAGGCTAGAACATTACACTGCACACCGACCCTACAGAGTCTGTGGACAGACCCATACAGGGACGATTTGTATGATTTTATGTAATAAAAGCTGAGCTTAGAAGCACTTCTTAATAAATGAAAGTATGTAAAAGTAAATAGATACACACACATTATCTATCTATCTATCTATCTATATATATATATATATATATATATATATATATATAGTAAAATCCAGGTATGCTGTTCTGATAGGGGTCTTTAACTGAAAAATAAAAAATTGGAGCTACTAACCAGAAACAAATTTAGAGCAGCCCCTGCTAGGTCTTGAACACCGAATAGGGGTTAGATAGATGTATTATTAGTTTCTGAGCATTCAAGTCCAAATGTAAGTTTAAAAAAAAAAAGTTACATTGACTTTAATTATTATTTTTTACTAATCACTTAGTACATGACATGTAACTACTTAGCAATAAACACAATCCATATGTCTTTAAAAGAAAGAGTAACATTGTTCTCATCTTATAAAGCTGTACAACATGTAATGGCAATCACCAATTACTATAGGAAGTTGTAAAACCCGTATAATAAGGACCACGACGACTATTAGATTCCATTGTAAAATAATGGATTTGGGTTTGTATTGTTTTAGTAGCTCAGCAGATCCCACAAACATGGTGTAAAAGTTATCTGATCCTCTTCTTAGGAGCTCTCCACAGCCCTAGGCAGTCAGATAAGAGCTGGTGCTTCCAGCCATGAATTCTTATGGTGCGAGTAAACAGCATTGAGCAAGCCGTCATATCTACTTTTTTCATCTGAACTTCAAGGAGATCAGACAGTTCCTTGGAAAACTGTGCTCCTTGTGCCTGTCACAAGATACTTTGAAAGTGCAGCCACTAACCATTCATACATTATACTTTACAACCGAGAAAAGACTTCTCAGAGAATACTGATTTAAGGCATCTAGATTTTAAAGAAAAACACAGACTCCTTCCCCACAGAGACCGGCTTTCCTTGAGTCGCTGAGAATGAAAGGATTACGTGACAAGTAACTTATATTTAGAAATGTTGGTCTTTAAATGGGGAGAACACTTTAAAACTACTTAAAGGGAGTCTTTTTTTCAACAACGTTGACCTTTCTTCCTGATCATGACCTCAGCAAGGTCCAGTTGGGTATCTGCACATAATGATTTATCCACAATTGACATGTTAAACATACACAGCCTTATTAAATTGCGATTCAGACAATTGAATAGGGCTCTATATAAGCACAGAGCATATTTTTGGCCGAATCGCAATTTAATAAGGCAAATAATGATTAGACACAGACCACTTTTTTGGAAGGATAACCGGCCACAGCGTTTTATTGGTAAACACAAATGACGTAATAACAATAACAATAAATAAACATAACCACGAGGGGAGGAGCCAGGCCAGAGACAGTACCCCTTACGCCCTGAACCCTCGTCCAGGGCCTACCGTCATGGAACAGCCATACCACCGTAGGGTAGGATCTCACCCATTTTATCACTACCCTTGGCGACTGCCCTCACCACCCGCCGCTGTGACAACATAAACATATTTTGAGAACATATCATACACAGTAAATCAAATATTCTGCTTCACAAGTGCCAAGACAATCAACAAGATACTTCCTCCAACTTGTCCTTTTTGTTAAACATACAACATATACATATCTTAATAACAATATGTTAGGGATGGGTATCCGCATCCATGGCTAGCTGGGGGCCAATGACCATTTGGCACCAACGAGCCTATAAATGGCTCCACCCCCACACTGCTAGCCACCTCCTCTACATACCCCGGACATGCTTGGTCAAGTAGCCCTCCTCCCAACCCCAGTGCCTAGGGTGGCCTATGGGCCCTTCAATCTCATGTAGGGTGACATGTTACATTTCACACCAGCAGGATGTCTAATAAACATGTCAGCCTCTATACCCTAGCAGAGTCTGCTAAAATTACGATATTTTAATGATTTTATGCTCAGGATTTACACCCTGTAGTTGCTAATATTGTTACTTTGTTAATCCTTTGAAGGAATATGGAAGTTTCCCTGTTTTTACTTTTTTCTAAGCTAACACTTGCTGCTTATATCAGAAACACACATTATATTGATTCCTTCTATACACATACAGATTTATTTTATTTAAAAAAATGAAATGGTTTCCACACCTTCAGATGTCCCTACGCACCTCGTACTAACCAATAGAAACACTGCATTCAAGTATGTTTTTATAACCCTATACTAACCTTCCACCCAACAGTCGCACGGTGCAGAGATCAAGTGCAGCACTGCTTGAATCTACTTCTTTCCAGGGAAGTGAGAGAGGTGTGTGGTGGGAATAAAAGACTACTAACCCCATGATGCCTTGATGCAGAGACTGAATACCCACACTTAGCTACAATGTTGTAGCTGCCTCTGATTGGCCACAACGACTTATGAAGTTTATCCTAATTTAGCTTGGATTTTCAAAGCATTCCTTCTCAAAATAAAGCAACTGCCACAAAACTGTAGAAGTATTGCAAACTTTAGGGTAAGTTTATTAATATTTTGGGACATTTTTTCATGCAAAATAATATTTGCATACACTACTGATTCTCCTCTATCAGATGCATTCATAGCCCGGGAAACTTCCCTGTACTCAGATGGTGCTAAATGTGACAAGTAAAAACAGTAAAAAAATACGCTTGAATAAATGCTGGAAAAAAAAGCTGGCCCTAACGTAATAATAGCTTATTATGCTTTGGTATACGAATAATAAATTGTAGTACTGACAGGTTATATATAAGAACAACTCTCCAAAACAAAAAAAGCTCTCCAAGAAACGAAAGACGCAGGTTCAAATCCCAATTTGGACCAGCTTCAATATAAAGTCGCATAGTTCTGAAGCACAGGAATACAGAATTGATGGCAGCCCATTTTATCTACCTAAACATTTGGCTTTGTTAAACCTCAAGATAGCCGTATGCACTTCCAGGGCATGCTTAGTTTCTTACCCATATTTGACTCCACCACTTTCACTCAAAGGCAGTTCCTCTTATCCACTACTTCTATTCCTGTAAAGCTGTTGTTGTTTAGTTGTGTCTGACTCTCCATGACCCTATGAAATGCAGAACACCAGGCAAAATCCTTATGTTTCTGGTCGTGCTTATCCATAAGGTTATCTTGACAAACATACTGGAGTGGATTGCCAGTTCCTTCTCCAATGGACAGCGATTTGTCTGACCTCTCTGTTATGACCTGCCCATCTTGGGTGACCCTACATGATATAGCTGACAGATTCATTGAGGTGCACAAGCCCCTTCACCACAACAAGGTAACAATCCAGAAGAGGTAATTACACCTAAAAAATCTTCCCCCTTCAAATTCAAATCACAATTTAATTTTCTTAAAAACATTTCCCTCTTAAATATTATTAAACCCAAATGACGGCTTATTATTCTACAACTAATCATATCTATTACAGACACAAAGAGTAAAAAAAAAATTCTGCTTTAAAAAGTACAAATTCATAAAATCCATAGCATGACCGTTCCTGAGCAATAAATCAGACAATGACATCATGCAGGAAATGGAAAATCTGCACAAAAATACAGTGTTCTCACAAAATTCCAACAATTTATAAATCAGGCAACACCAGTTACAAGCGACATTACATAGAAAGTCTCCTATTTACATGAACATTTCATTGAATATCAAACGGCACAAAATAATATTTAAATGCAAAATAACCTTTACACACAAAGTTATATTTTAATATTTTTTAGGTTTTAAACGCAGTTCTGTAGTTAACAAGCTTTGATAAAATTAGGAACCAGCCAGGATTGTGAGCCAGAAAAACTTTTTTTTAGGAGCCAAGAAAGCGAGTATATTAAGACGTTTATTTATAATAACTAATCAAGTTAGGAGCCAGAATTAGCATTTTTAGGAATAATGATTCACTGGCCTCCATTCACAGCAAAGAGCATACTTTTTTACAGAAGTTTTTAGTTGGGCAGGTCATACCAGAGAGGTCAGACAAATTGCTGTCCACTGGAGAAAGAACTGGCAATCCACTCCAGTATGTTTGCCAATATAACCTTATGCATAAGCCCGACCAGTAACATAAGGGGCCTCATTCAATTGCGATTTGGCCAATTGAATAGGGCTCAAAATAAGCACAGAGCATATTTTCTTTACAAAAGTTTTTAGTTAGTGAAGGCCTTGCTTTTGGATAGAAGTTCACTAACTAAAAACTTCTGTAAAAAAATATGCTCTGTGCTTATATAGAGCCCTATTCAATTGGCCAAATCGTAATTAAATGAGGCCCAAGGATTGTGCCTGGTGTTCTGCATTTCATAGGGTCATGGAGAGTCAGACACAACTAAACAACAACAACGTTACAGGAATAGTAGTGGTGGATAAGAGAAAATGCCTTTGAGTGAAAGTGGTAGAAGACCTTGCTTTTTGGTAGAAGTTCACAAACTAAAAACTTCTGTAACAAAAATGATGCTATGTGCTTATGTAGAGCCCTATTCAATTGGCCAAATGGCATTTGAATGAGGCCCTTAGTTTTCCCGTCTCAAAAGCAAATATTTTATGTATAATACTAGGTGTAAAAATGACCTGGCCACAGCTAAACTAGATTATAAGTCTTAAATAGATTGTTCAGCCCTGGTAAATACCAACATTAATGAGCTTGGGGAGTTTTGTAAGCCGCATGCAGTTAATAAAAAACATTGTAAAAAATAATAAATCAGCACACAAAGATAAGTCATACTATATACGTGGAATTAGTGACCTTATTTTATCGGTTGGGATTTGATTAGTATTATGGTTATAGAGAGAACACAGTACACCTTGTATATGTATTCACACTAAAAATACGTTTGATATGATCAGTAGTATAAAACTTAACTTTTATTATACTATTATAAATAATAAAAGCACTTGCTTCACAAGCACAAAGTCATAGTCATACGTGGCTCGGACCATCAAAATGTATAAAATCACGAAGACCCACAAAACAATACAACTTAACTATACACTGCCGGTCTAAAACTTGACTTTTAAAAAAAAACTAAGAAATATAAAAAAATAGTTGATAAGAAGTGCAAGTTCATACTGGTAGATATATCTAACCAACAAAAGATCTTAAAACACTAAGGGCCTCATTCAATTGCAATTTGGCCAATTGAATAGGGCTCTAAATAAGCACATAACATATTTTTAAAGAAGTTTTTAGTTAATAAGTATCTATCCAAAAGCAAGGTTTTCACTGACTAAAAAAAAAAAAGGTTTTGTGCTTATTTAGAGCCCTATTCAATTGGCCAAATTGCAATTGAATGGGGCCCTAAGACATTAGCTTGGTAAGGACATAAGGGACTGGTTTAATATGGCTACTAACCAGTCTGTCTTATAAATAATGTTTGGCTCGGGGTATTCAGTTGATAAAAATAATGTGTATATTAATGATAAAGAATTCTACAAATTCTGCTTAACTGTACCCTTTTAGCAAATCTACATACAATGGGCCTCATTCAATTGCGATTTGGCCAATTGAATAGGGCTCTATATAAGCACATAGCATATATTTTTTTACAGAAGTTTTTAGTCAGTGAACTTCTATCTAAAAGCAAGGTCTTCACTAACTAAAAACTTCTGTAAAACAAATATGCTCTGTGCTTATATAGAGCCCTATTCAATTGGCTGAACCGCAATTGAATGAGGCCCAATGTGAGTGCTAAATAGTATCATCATCATAATAATAATAATAGCTAGAGCAGTCCTAAGCATTTAAATCCTGATGCTTTTCTGCTAAAGTAGGGACATTAGAACTTTGTTATTCAATTCAAGAGTTGCTAGTGTCCTCAACAGTTGTGTCTTGAAGATATATGCAGAGCAAAGCTAGTTAAAAAATAAATAAATACAATAAGTGCGTTGTTCTGTGTCGCAGGCATTATAATAATTTTGGAGAGGGTTCAAAATGACTTAAAAGAATACCTAGTTAGGTAAAACATTTAAAAATGCATTTTAAGAGTTAACTTGAGTCATTATCCTATATTTTTTTGTTAATATATAACAATATTTTTTGTAGACATTTTAAGATCTTATGTATTCATTTTTATATATTAATAAATACAGCAGTTCTGTGATGTTCTGTAACATTACAACGAATATATATATATTTTTTCTCATAAATATTTAATTAATAATACCATAGAGCCCTTCACTTACGTGATGACTCAGAGACTAAAGACAGTGATAGGTTTCTAAAGTTAATGACACATTAACCTGAATATTTTCAACATAACATCATTAAACCCTAATTAACCCTCTCATAATTATTGCAACATTGTAATCATGTATAATAACTGAGAGTAACTGGTTTATATGCAAAGCTTGGGGAGTTTTTTTTTGGGGAGGCCTATATATATATATATATATATATATATATATATATATATATATATATATATATATATATATATATATTTATTTATTTATTTATTTATTACCTAATAATTGGTGTAGCTGTAAATATCTAGATATACAAATGAATAATATGACTATTGCGCTATACAATCCATGCCATTTTATTTGGCATGTCAAGTTCTCAAGGGTTTTAAATCTTTTCGAGTCAAAAGCAGTATTAGATCAACCGCCCAAGACCGCTCACAAACCTTATTGCTATTTTTTTCCCTGTTTTTATTTATCCTCCTACACTTGCGTATGACATTTGTTAACATTTAATCAGCATTTCTTTTGGCTGAAAAAGAGTTGCATCTCTTATTATTATTATTATGGTAACTTTTATTTGTATCACGCCGACATATTCAGTAGCGCAGTAACAAAGGACAGTACAATATCAACAAATCCTAAAAGCTCATCCTAATAAAATGTCCAGTAACATTATATATATATATATATATATATATATATATATATATATATATATATATATATAGACACACACACATACAGTTAATGGTAATATACTAATTACATATAATGAACATATCACCAGATATGAGACATACAATTAGGTGATGAACAAACAGATGCCAATAAATATCTGACATTCAAAGGGGACTGAAAAACATCTGGAAACCTGTATCCCTCCAAACACGGTGTCCCTGATAGAGTTAAGTACATATGTTTGCCAGATACTCGCCTAAGTTACTTTACAGACCCCTGCACAAATTCCAGTGTTTTACTAAACTTTACAGTGACAGACGGCTCCACCCCCCAGGAAATCTCTAACAATTTACATCCTGTATACACCCACCCAAGGCTACCCCCAGTCTTTGTAAAACAAGAGACACTTACAGAAAATATCGCTCTATATCATCTTATTTGGCAGTTTCACACAAATAAATAGATATATATAGTAATTGAGGTTGAAATTACATAGTAATTGAGGTTGAAAAAATACTTTAAGTCCATCAAATTCAACCTTTTAAGATCTCCTCTGATCTGCAATATGCGGATTGTGTATGTGTGTATAATATATATATATATATATATTATACACACATACACAATCCGCATATTGCAGATCAGAGGAGATCTTAAAAGGTTGAATTTGATGGACTTAAAGTATTTTTTCAACCTCAATTACTATGTAATTTCAACCTCAATTACTATATATATATATATATATATATATATATATATATATATATATATATATATATATATATATATATATTCCTTTTATTGGTTGAAAATTGCAACAAATAAACTTTTGTGGTATACAGTGATATCTCCAGTATATCTGACAGGTAGGGTAACACTTTACAGGCAGCAGAACATGTGGGTGTAATAATATTCTGAGGGAAACACATTTTTTCAGACAATTCAATCATTGTACTTTCCAGCCAGGGGACCTTGAGTATCCCTGTGAGACTGTGTTTGTTGCTCTATTCTAGGATGTTGTGCTAAATAGATAAGAAATAACAGTTAGGACAGATCCCCTCCAGCCTGAGGTGTCTACTGTGCTCAGACATTCCAAGGAGAGGGGTCAGATCCTTAGGTTGGAGTGAAATTAGATCTTTCTTTTGGGTTTAAGGAAATCTGATGCAAGAGGGTCCTAACTAGGGAGGGTCTTTTGCTGGAGAGAAATCTTAAAGTGGAAGGTGGGTCTGAACTGGGGAGGGTCTTCAAGGAGAATACTAAAAACTGAAGACTGTTTCTATATTGGTGTGATCACTTTGTAGGATGAGGGGATCTTAGCAGGAGGGGGAGAGCATTCTTATGCGGGTCTATGTCTGGGAATGGTCCAATAGTGGTCTGTCACTGGCTGGGGAGAGGGTCCTCTAGTGGAAGTATCTATATAGTTTTATCAGGTCTCTGGATATGGGGCTACAGAATATCATATATAGTATGGGGTGGATGTCAGGTCCCTTTACTGCAAGTGTAACATGGCTGTGAAACATCCTATATTGCATGAAGTCTTATATCAGGGCATCCCTGCCTGGACAATGTCATATAGGGTACTGACTGTAGAAAGCCCTGCACTGGTGGGGGTCCCAGGCTGCAGAATAGTGTGTGTACTAGAGGGGGTCCCTGGCTGTAGAATGCCCTGTACTAGAGGGGGTCCCTGACTGTAGAATGCCCTGTACTAGAGGGGGTCCCTGACTGCAGAATGCCCTGTACTAGAGGGGGTCCCTGACTGTAGAATGCCCTGTACTAGAGGGGGTCCCTGGCTGTAGAATGCCCTGTACTAGAGGGGGTCCCTGGCTGTAGAATGCCCTGTACTAGAGGGGGTCCCTGGCTGTAGAATGCCCTGTACTAGAGGGGGTCCCTGGCTGTAGAATGCCCTGTACTAGAGGGAGTCCCTGGCTGTAGAATGCCCTGTACTAGAGGGGGTCCCTGGCTGTAGAATGCCCTGTACTAGAGGAGGTACCTAGCTTTTGAGAAACTATATGCACAGGTCCCCATTCCCAGCCTGCTGCACTCTCTCTGCACTCTCCTTTCCCTGCTGCACTCTCTCTCTCTGCACTCTCCCCAGCCTGCTGCACTCTCCTTTCCCTGCTGCACTCTCTCTCTGCACTCTCCTTTCCCTGCTGCACTCTCCCCAGCCTGCTTCACTCTCTCTCTGCACTCTCCCCAGCCTGCTTCACCCTCTCTCTCTCTGCGCTCTCCTTTGCCTGCTGCACTCTCCCCAGCCTGCTTCACTCTCTCTCTGCACTCTCCCCAGCCTGCTTCACTCTCTCTCTCTCTGCGCTCTCCTTTCCCTGCTTCTCCTCCCAGTCTCACATGGTAATTTGCTCTTTGTCTGCTCTCTAACTGGTTCCTAACATCACAAACAGAAATCACCAAACAGACAAAGGAAACAGAGAGAGCAACTCACCCAAAAATGTGCTGAGAAAATCCCCATCCAGATTAGAGAGACCTGCACAGAGCTCCAATCCCACTGTGCCCAGCCCTAATCAGCTCACTGTGCTGGGCTTCCTGTGACTGAATCTAATATAGAGGATCAGCAGCCACGTGGATTGGAGAGAAGCTAAACATAGACTGAGCTCCTCCTCACACTGAGCATCACACACACCTCTCACTACTGCCCATCAGCACACATACACCTCACTACTGCCCATCAGCACACACACCTCTCACTACTGCCCAGCCATCACACATACACCTCTCACTACTGCCCATCAGCACACATTCACCTCACTACTGCCCATCATCACACATACACCTCACTACTGCCCAGCCATCACACATACACCTCTCACTACTGCCCATCAGCACACATTCACCTCACTACTGCCCATCATCACACATACACCTCACTACTGCCCATCATCACACATACACCTCTCACTACTGCCCATCAGCACACACATACCTCTCACTACTGCCCATCAGCACACACACACCTCTCACTACTGCCCATCAGCACACATACACCTCACTACTGCCCATCAGCACACATACACCTCTCACTACTGCCCATCAGCACACATACACCTCACTACTGCCCATCAGCACACATACACCTCTCACTACTGCCCATCAGCACACATACACCTCACTACTGCCCAGCCATCACACATATACCTCACTACTGCCCATCATCACACATACACCTCTAACTACTGCCCATCATCACACACACACCTCTCACTACTGCCCATCAGCACACATACACCTCTCACTACTGCCCATCAGCACACACACACACCTCTCACTACTGCCCATCAGCACACATACACCTCACTACTGCCCATCATCACACACACACCTCTCACTACTGCCCATCAGCACACATACACCTCACTACTGCCCATCATCACACACACACCTCTCACTACTTCCCATCATCACACATACACCTCTCACTACTGCCCAGCCATCACACACACACCTCTCACTACTGCCCATCATCACACACACACCTCTCACTACTGCCCATCAGCACACATACACCTCACTACTGCCCATCATCACACATACACCTCTCATTACTGCCCATCAGCACACACACACCTCTCACTACTGCCCATCATCACACATAAACCTCTCACTACTGCCCATCATCACACATACACCTCTCACTACTGCCCATCATCACACACACACCTCTCACTACTGCCCATCATCACACATAAACCTCTCACTACTGCCCATCATCACACATACACCTCTCACTACTGCCCATCAGCACACATACACCTCACTACTGCCCAGCCATCACACACACACCTCTCACTACTGCCCATCATCACACACACACCTCTCACTACTGCCCATCAGCACACATACACCTCACTACTGCCCATCATCACACATACACCTCTCATTACTGCCCATCAGCACACACACACCTCTCACTACTGCCCATCATCACACATAAACCTCTCACTACTGCCCATCATCACACATACACCTCTCACTACTGCCCATCATCACACACACACCTCTCACTACTGCCCATCATCACACATAAACCTCTCACTACTGCCCATCATCACACATACACCTCTCACTACTGCCCATCAGCACACATACACCTCACTACTGCCCAGCCATCACACACACACCTCTCACTACTGCCCATCATCACACACACACCTCTCACTACTGCCCATCAGCACACATACACCTCACTACTGCCCCTCATCACACACACACCTCTCACTACTGCCCACCCATCACACTCACACCTCTCACTACTGCCCATCATCACACATACACCTCTCACTACTGCCCAGCCATCACACACACACCTCTCACTACTGCCCATCAGCACACACACTTCTCACTACTGCCCATCAGCACACACACACACCTCTCACTACTGCCCATCCATCACACACACCTCTCACTACTGCCCATCAGCACACACACACTTCTCACTACTGCCCATCAGCACACACACACTTCTCACTACTGCCCATCAGCACACACACACCTCTCACTACTGCCCATCAGCACACATACACCTCACTACTGCCCATCATCACACACACACCTCTCACTACTGCCCATCAGCACACATACACCTCACTACTGCCCATCATCACACACACACCTCTCACTACTGCCCATCAGCACACATACACCTCACTACTGCCCATCATCACACACACACCTCTCACTACTGCCCATCATCACACACACACCTCTCACTACTGCCCATAAGCACACACACACTTCTCACTACTGCCCATCAATCATCAAAGATACACCTCTCATTACTGCCCATCAGCACACACACACCTCTCACTACTGCCCATCATCAAACATACACCTCTCACTACTGCCCATCATCACACACACACCTCTCACTACTGCCCATCATCACACATACACCTCTCACTACTGCCCAGCCATCACACACACCTCTCACTACTGCCCATCAGCACACATACACCTCACTACTGCCCATCACACACACACACAACTCTCACTACTGCCCATCAGCAAACACACACCTCTCACTACTGCCCATCAGCACACACACACCTCTCACTACTGCCCATCAGCACACATACACCTCACTACTGCCCATCATCACACACACACCTCTCACTACTGCCCATCAGCACACACACACACTTCTCACTACTGCCCATCAATCATCAAACATACACCTCTCATTACTGCCCATCAGCACACACACACCTCTCACTACTGCCCATCATCAAACATACACCTCTCACTACTGCGCATCATCACACACCTCTCACTACTGCCCATCATCACACATACACCTCACTACTGCCCATCATCACACACACACCTCTCACTACTGCCCATCAGCACACATACACCTCACTACTGCCCATCATCACACACACACCTCTCACTACTGCCCATCAGCACACATACACCTCACTACTGCCCATCATCACACACACACCTCTCACTACTGCCCATCAGCACACATACACCTCACTACTGCCCATCACACACACACACCTCTCACTACTGCCCATCAGCAAACACACACCTCTCACTACTGCCCATCAGCACACACACACCTCTCACTACTGCCCATCATCACACACACACCTCTCACTACTGCCCATCATCACACATACACCTCACTACTGCCCATCCATCACACACACCTCTCACCACTGCCCAGCCATCACACGTACACCTCTCACTACTGCCCAGCCATCACACACACCTCTCACTACTGCACATCAGCACACATACACCTCACTACTGCCCATCATCACACACACACCTCTCACTACTGCACATCATCAGACATACACCTCTCACTACTGCCCATCATCACACATACACCTCACTACTGCCCATCATCACACACACACACCTCTTACTACTGCCCATCAGCACACACACACCTCTCACTACTGCCCATCTTCACACATACACCTCTCACTACTGCCCATCCATCACACACACACCTCTCACTACTGCCCATCAGCACACACACACCTCTCACTACTGCCCATCCATTACACACACCTCTCACTACTGCCCATCAGCACACACACACCTCTCACTACTGCCCATCCATCACACACACACCTCTCACTACTGCCCATCAGCACACATACACCTCACTACTGCCCATCAGCACACACACACCTCTCACTACTGCCCATCAGCACACACACACCTCTCACTACTGCCCATCATCACACATACACCTCTCACTACTGCCCAGCCATCACACACACACCTCTCACTACTGCCCATCAGCACACATACACCTCACTACTGCCCATCATCACACACACACCTCTCACTACTGACCAACATCTCACATACACCTCTCACTACTGCCCATCATCACACATACACCTCTCACTTTTGCCCATCATCACACAATAACTTCTCACCAGTTCCTAGCCATCACACACACCTCTCACTACTGCCCATCAGCACACATACACCTCACTACTGCCCATCATCACACACACACCTCTCACTACTGCCCATCATCACACATACACCTCTCACTACTGCCCATCATCACACATACACCTCTCACTTTTGCCCATCATCACACATACACCTCTCACTTTTGCCCATCATCACATATACACCTCTCACTACTGCCTAGCCATCACACACACCTCTCACTACTGCCCATCAGCACACATACACCTCACTACTGCCCATCATCACACATACACCTCTCACTTTTGCCCATCATCACATATACACCTCTCACTACTGCCTAGCCATCACACACACCTCTCACTACTTCCCATCAGCACACATACACCTCACTACTGCCCATCATCACACACACACCTCTCACTACTGCACATCATCACACATACACTGCTCACTACTGCCCATCATCACACATACACCTCACTACTGCCCATCATCACACACACCTCTCACTACTGCCCATCAGCACACACACACCTCTCACTACTGCCCATCCATTACACACACCTCTCACTACTGCCCATCAGCACACACACACCTCTCACTACTGCCCATCCATCACACACACCTCTCACTACTGGCCATCAGCACACACACACACCTCTCACTACTGCCCATCCATCACACACTCACCTCTCACTACTGCCCATCACACACACACACACCTCTCACTACTGCCCATCCATCACACACACACCTCTCACTACTGCCCATCCATCACACATACACCTCTCACTACTGCCCATCCATCACACACTCACCTCTCACTACTGCCCATCACACACACACACACCTCTCACTACTGCCCACCCATCACACACACACCTCTCACTACTGCCCATCAGCACACACACACCTCTCACTACTGCCTATCAGCACACATACACCTCTCACTACTGCCCATCAGGACACATACACCTCTCACTACTGCCCATCCAGCACACACCTCTCACTACTGCCCATCAGGACACATACACCTCTCACTACTGCCCATCATCACACACACACCTCTCACTACTGCCCATCATCACACATACACCTCTCACTACTGCCCATCAGCACACACACACCTCTCACTACTGCCCATCCATTACACACACCTCTCACTACTGCCCATCATCACACACACACCTCTCACTACTGCCCATCCATCACACACACCTCTCACTACTGGCCATCAGCACACACACACACCTCTCACTACTGCCCATCCATCACACACTCACCTCTCACTACTGCCCATCACACACACACACACCTCTCACTACTGCCCATCCATCACACACACACCTCTCACTACTGCCCATCCATCACACACACACCTCTCACTACTGCCCATCCATCACACATACACCTCTCACTACTGCCCATCCATCACACACTCACCTCTCACTACTGCCCATCACACACACACACACCTCTCACTACTGCCCACCCATCACACACACACCTCTCACTACTGCCCATCAGCACACACACACCTCTCACTACTGCCTATCAGCACACATACACCTCTCACTACTGCCCATCAGGACACATACACCTCTCACTGCTGCCCATCCAGCACACACCTCTCACTACTGCCCATCAGGACACATACACCTCTCACTACTGCCCATCCAGCACACACACACCTCCCACTACTGTCCAGCCAGCACACATGGCACCTCCTAGAGTGTAAGCTTTAATTCCAGACATATCACTTAACATGATATACTGTAAACTGCAGCCCAGGTATTTCATTTACTGCCTAGATTGTAAGCTCTAAAGCCCAGATACTTCATTTCATCTCCTAGATTGTAAGATCTAAAGCCCAGATACTTCATTTCATCTCCTAGATTGTAAGATCTAAAGCCCAGATACTTCATTTCATCTCCTAGATTGTAAGCTCTAAAGCCCAGATACTTCATTTCATCTCCTAGATTGTAAGATCTAAAGCCCAGATACTTCATTTCATCTCCTAGATTGTAAACTCTAAAGCCCAGATACTTCATTTCCTTTCCTAGATTGTAAACTCTAAAGCCCAGATACTTCATTTCATCTCCTAGATTGTAAGATCTAAAGCCCAGATACTTCATTACATTTCCTAGATTGCAAGATCTAAAGCCCAGATACTTCATTTCATCTCCTAGATTGTAAGCTCTAAAGCCCAGAAACTTCATTTCATCTCCTAGATTGTAAACTCTAAAGCCCAGATACTTCATTTAATTTCCTAGATTGTAAGATGTAAAGCTCAGATACTTCATTTCATTTCCTATATTGTAAGCTCTAAAGCCAAGATACTTCATTTCATTTCCTAGATTGTAAGATCTAAAGCCCAGATACTTCATTTCATCTCCTAGATTGTAAGCTCTAAAACCCAGATACTTCATTTCATTTCCTAGATTGTAAGATCTAAAGCCCAGATACTTCATTTAATTTCCTAGATTGTAAACTCTAAAGCCCAGATACTTCATTTCATTTCCTAGATTGTAAGATCTATAGCCCAGATACTTAATGTCATCTCCTAGATTGTAAACTCTAAAGCCCAGATACTTAATTTCATCTCCTAGATTGTAGGATCTAAAGACCAGATACTTCATTTCATCTCCTAGATTGTAAACTCTAAAGCCCAGATAATTCATTTAATCTAATAGACTGTAAGCCCTAAAGCCCAGATACTTCATTTCATTTCCTAGATTGTAAGATCTAAAGCACGGAAACTTAATTTCATTTCCTAGATTGTAAGCTCTCAAGCCCAGATACTTCATTTCATCTCCTAGATTGTAAGATCTAAAGCCCTGATACTTTATTTCATCTCCTAGATTATAAGCTCTAAAGCCCAGATACTTCATTTCATCTCCTAGATTGTAAGATCTAAAGCCCTGATATTTCATTTCATCTCCTAGATTATAAGATCTAAAGCCCAGATACTTAATTTAATTTCCTAGATTGTAAGATCTAAAGCCCAGATACTTCATTTAATCTCCTAGATTGTAAACTCTAAAGCCCAGATACTTCATTTCATTTCCTAGATTGTAAAATCTAAATCCCAGATACTTCATTTCATCTCCTAGATTGTAAGCTCTAAAGCCCAGATACTTCATTTCATCTCCTAGATTGTAAGCTCTAAAGCCCAGACACTTCATTTCGTCTCCTAGATTGTAAGAGCTAAACCCCAAATACCTCATTTCATCTCCTAGATTGTAAGCTCTAAAGCCCAGAAACTTTATTTAATTCTCTCGATTGCAAGATCTAAAGCCCAGATACTTCATTTCATTTTCTAGATTGTAAGCTCTAAAGCCCAGATATTTCATTTCATTTCCTAGATTGTAAAGTCTAAAGCCCAGATACTTCATTTAATTTCCTAGTTTGTAAAATCTAAAGCCCAGATACTTAATTTCAACTCCTAGATTGTAAGCTCTAAAGCCCAGATACTTCATTTCATCTCCTAGATTGTAAGATCTAAAGCACAAATATCTCATTTCATATCCTAGATTGTAAGCTCTAAAGCCCAGATACTTCATTTCATCTCCTAGATTGTAAGCTCTAAAGCCCAGATACTTCATTTCATCTCCTAGATTGTAAGATCTAAAGCCCAGATACTTCATTTCATCTCCTAGATTGTAAGCTCTAAAGCCCAGATACTTCATTTCATCTCCTAGATTGTAAGATCTAAAGCCCAGATACTTCATTTCATTTCCTAGATTGTAAACTCTAAAGCCCAGATACTTCATTTAATTTCCTAGATTGTAAGATCTAAAGCTCAGATACTTCATTTCATTTCCTAGATTGTAAGCTCTAAAGCCAAGATACTTCATTTCATTTCCTAGATTGTAAGATCTAAAGCCCAGATACTTCATTTCATCTCCTAGATTGTAAGCTCTAAAACCCAGATACTTCATTTAATTTCCTAGATTGTAAGATCTAAAGCCCAGATACTTCATTTAATTTCCTAGATTGTAAACTCTAAAGCCCAGATACTTCATTTCATTTCCTAGATTGTAAAATCTATAGCCCAGATACTTAATGTCATCTCCTGGATTGTAAACTCTAAAGCCCAGATACTTAATTTCATCTCCTAGATTGTAGGATCTAAAGACCAGATACTTCATTTAATCTAATAGACTGTAAGCCCTAAAGCCCAGATACTTCATTTCATTTCCTAGATTGTAAGATCTAAAGCACGGAAACTTAATTTCATTTCCTAGATTGTAAGCTCTCAAGCCCAGATACTTCATTTCATCTCCTAGATTGTAAGATCTAAAGCCCTGATACTTTATTTCATCTCCTAGATTATAAGCTCTAAAGCCCAGATACTTCATTTCATCTCCTAGATTGTAAGATCTAAAGCCCTGATATTTCATTTCATCTCCTAGATTATAAGATCTAAAGCCCAGATACTTAATTTAATTTCCTAGATTGTAAGATCTAAAGCCCAGATACTTCATTTAATCTCCTAGATTGTAAACTCTAAAGCCCAGATACTTCATTTCATTTCCTAGATTGTAAAATCTAAATCCCAGATACTTCATTTCATCTCCTAGATTGTAAGCTCTAAAGCCCAGATACTTCATTTCATCTCCTAGATTGTAAGCTCTAAAGCCCAGACACTTCATTTCGTCTCCTAGATTGTAAGATCTAAACCCCAAATACCTCATTTCATCTCCTAGATTGTAAGCTCTAAAGCCCAGAAACTTTATTTAATTCTCTCGATTGCAAGATCTAAAGCCCAGATACTTCATTTCATTTTCTAGATTGTAAGCTCTAAAGCCCAGATATTTCATTTCATTTCCTAGATTGTAAAATCTAAAGCCCAGATACTTCATTTAATTTCCTAGTTTGTAAAATCTAAAGCCCAGATACTTAATTTCAACTCCTAGATTGTAAGCTCTAAAGCCCAGATACTTCATTTCATCTCCTAGATTGTAAGATCTAAAGCACAAATATCTCATTTCATATCCTAGATTGTAAGCTCTAAAGCCCAGATACTTCATTTCATCTCCTAGATTGTAAACTCTAAAGCCCAGATACTTCATTTAATTTCCTAGTTTGTAAAATCTAAAGCCCAGATACTTCATTTCATCTCCTAGATTGTAAGCTCTAAAGCCCAGATACTTCATTTCATCTCCTAGATTGTAATATCTAAAGCCCAGATACTTCATTTCATCTCCTAGATTGTAAGCCCTAAAGCCCAGATACTTCATTTAATATCCTAGATTTCTAAAATCTAAAGCCCAGACACAAAAAATAGCAAAATTATACTTAATCATTACATAGTTACATAGTAATTGAGGTTGAAGAAATAATTTTAGTTCATCAACTTCAACCTTTTTAGATTTCCTCTGATCTGCAGTGTTAATTGTTAATTGATCCAAAGGAAGGCAAACAGAAAAAAAAAACAGAGAAACATTGCCAATTGTCTCAAAAGGGGAACAAAATCCTTCCGGACCCCAGATACTGGCGATTGGATTACTCCCTGGATCAATACCCCCTCTATAATTTTCCAGGATAACCCTGAATGCCCTTTTTATTTAAACATATATCCAATCTCTTTTTAAAGTTATCTAGCAAATCCGCTGTAACCACCTCCTTTGGTAGAGAATTCCACAGATTAACCACCCTTACTATGAATAATCCTTTTCTTTCTTTAAGGTGAAATCTTTTTACTTCTACTCTCAAAGGATGTCCTCTTGTCAGTTGAAAACCTCTTTTACTTGCCTTTGCAGGTGCTGCTTGGCATTGAGCACTGTTACCTAGTTGATTGTCCACAAGTACTCCCAAATCCCTTTGAATATTTGATACCCCTAAATTTGCTCCACTACGTTTATAAATTGCATGGCTATTTTTCCTTCTCAGATGCATAACTTTACATATATTTGTATTAAATCTCATCTGCAATTTAGATGCCCATTTTTCTAATTTATGCAAATCCCTTTGGAGGGAAAGCACATCATTATCTGATTTTATTACCTTGCACAACTTCGTGTCATTAGCAAAAATGGAGACAATACTTTCCAATTCTACTTCTAAGTCATTAATAAATATGTTGAAAAGGAGAGTACCTAATACTAAACCCCGAGGAACCCCACTTACCATATTAGTCCAATCTGAGTATGCTCCATTTACAACAACCCTTTGCTTCCTGTCTTTTAGTCAGCTCTCAATCCATGAGCAGATATTTACTGCAATTCCTGTATCCCTTAGTTTGCACAATAGTCTCCCATGTGGCACTGTATCAAAAGCCTTTGCAAAATCCAAAAATACTACATCCACTGAGTTGCCTTGATCCAAGTTCCTTCTAACCTCCTCCTAGAAACAACAAATTAGATTTGTTTGACATGACCTATCCTTCATAAATCCATGTTGTCTCCTACTTATAATTCTGTTTAAACAGACATATTCTTGTAAATTATACATTATTAACCCTTCTAAAAGCTTCCCCACTACAGAAGTGAGGCTCACTGGTCTATACTTGCTCCCTTTTTAAATATAGGTATCACCCTGTGTTGAGTGAATCTTGAAAAAATAGATATAAAGGTTTGGCTATTACAGAGCCCAGTTCCCTCAGTACCATCATGCATTACCAGAATTTTCCACTAGAAGGCTATGAAGCAGTATGTCTTTCCCATGACAGCTTTGACCCATAATTTATATTATATATATATATAAATATATATATATATATATATATATATATATATATATATATATATATATATATATACATACAAGTTGGCATATAGACATTTTATATTTATATATAAATATATATATATGTATATATATATATATATATATAATTTTAATTATATGGGGGTAGGGGCATTGAGAATTTAAACAAAGAAATTAAATAAAAATGTTTAAGGGGCATTTTAGCAAAGGAGTCCCCCCCCCCCCCCCCCCCCCCCTGGTGCATTGGCGGTAGATCTGCCTCTTCTTCCTGTCCTGCGAGTAGAGTTGAATTATCCCCCCCAGATATTTTTTTGGGCTTCTACGCCCATGCCTCAGATGTACCTATAACCTCTTCGGGTGGTAAATAATTTCCATCATTCACTATAATTTATAAAATATAAAAAAAGACATAATTCACAGAAGGCTATTGGTTCTTTCCTTTTATGAACACTCCAGCACACTACCAACACAGGCGGCAGCAGAGGCTATTTCCTCTGCTACAGGGGTGGGCAAGTTCAGTCCTGGAGAGCCATACACAGGCCTGGATTTGAGTATACCCTTTCTGTGCAGAGGTGAGTCTATTAGGATGAATGAAGAAGTGAATGTCTGACTAGTATGCAGGAATATCATCAAATCCTGGCCTGTGTGGGGCTCTCCAGGACTGAACTTGCCCACCCCTGCTCGACTACATCCCATACCAGATGAAATTCATAGACAAAATCACAACTAATGTAAAACAAATCCCATGCATTGTTTTGTTTGTATCATCTATGACGCTACAGCTACTAATGGTGAATAAACAAATAGAAACAGTTTATGATTGGGTGTAGATCTGCTCATTTGTTTATGACCTATTTTTTTAGACTGCGAGTGACTCGTTTGAGCTGCCAATATCTGACTAAGGCACATCACAGCCTGACATGTCTGATGACATAAAAAAATCAAATTGTTAAAGTACTTTCCCCAATAAATAATCAAATTATAGTTATCAGCAAACAGTAAATCAAAGGAAGAGTTCCCTGATGGCCAGTGGTTAGGAGTCGCTGTGACCTGGGTTCAATTCCAGTCATGGAATCAAAAGGTCACACCACCCTAAAGCCTTGCAGGTTTGGGCCTGGTCAGTACTTGGATGGGAGACCATCTAGGACTATCAGGAGCTGTATTCTGTGGCGCACTGGCAACCCACTCCAGTTTCTCTGCCATGAATACCAAGTGGATCAGCATGGTGTGTTGCGGTCCATGAGGTCATGGAGAGTCGGACACGACTGTGCGACACAAACAAATCAAATTAAACAAAGTTTAATTTGGAAAGTGTCTTCTTAGCTGTACTGAGACCCAGGGATCCTCCCTCCACAGTTAGTTTCTTATCAGTTATAATTTTTATTAAAGGTATATGGAAGTTTGTGGGATATCATGTTGTCATAGATATCATGTTGTCATAGATCCCAAAAAGTGGGTATACCAATTGGTCAGTACGTGAGACTTCGGAGAAACTGTGACACAAAAGAAGAATTCCAACTTAAAGCCAAAGAATTAAAACTGAGACTAAAACAAAGAGGCTACCCCAACAGAATATTAAAACTTGCATATAAAAAAGCGTTAAACAAAGACCGAACAGAACTCCTATTCAAAAAGAAAGAAGAAAATCAGGACAAGAACATGAGATGCATTTTATCATATGGAACTGATAGCGAGCAAGTTAAAAATATTCTGAAAAAACACTGGCACCTAATATACGAAGATGAGGCATTGAAGACAGTTCTTTCAAACCATCCAAGTATAACTTATAGAAGAGGAACAAATCTAGGTGATAAACTGGTTAAAAGCTTCTTTAAAAATAAAAAAGAAGATAATAAAAATTGGCTAACAAGAACTAAAGGCCTATACAAATGTGGAAATTGCAAAGCCTGCCAATTCATTAAACCCGAAAAATCCTTTCACCATCCCTATACTAAGAAAGAATTCCCACTAAATTCATTCTATAACTGCTTATCCACACACGTAATCTATATTATAGTATGTAAATGTAAAAAACTATACGTGGGTAAAACAATTAGACAGATAAGAAGACGTATACTTGAACACGTTTCATCCATAACCAAAGAATTAGACACTCCAGTGTCAAGACACGTTAGACTTTATCATCAAGGAGATATAAGAAGTCTCGAATTTCATATTATCAACCACGTTACAACCAATATAAGAGGAGGTAACATCGACCAGAAATTAATGCAGGAAGAATGCAAATGGATCTACTTGATGGGAGCCCAGGGCCAATGGGGCCTTAACGAAGGATTTACATTTAGCCCATTTATTTGATAGTACTATTATTTTTTTCTAAATGGTCTAGAGAACTAATATTGGATATACCGAGCAACAACATAATATATATGTATCTATTGAACGCTATAATAATAATTCAATAAAAATCAGATAAAGAATCTTTCTATCTCTAACAATAGATACAATAAACCTATAAAGTTTCCAGTTCTACCTATATACAAACTCTAACAATCATGATCTATTATAATCTCAACTACATCATTTTCAATTTAATACAGTCTTACCTAGAAGTGTAAAACAATAAGCCTTATGGTCTAAATATGCACACTTAAATACTACAATGTTAGTCTAATTTTGTGCATGTGTATAGAACACAGCTGCCTTTATTTTATGTTTATAAAGGTTTTTCAATTTATATACTTAAAAGTAGTAATAGATATTACAAGAAATAGGAGGGGAGAAAAAATACTACGATGGACACACTCCTTTATTACTTCCGCCATTACCAGGTCGGGTGTCTTTGCCAGGAACTACGGAACACGTTAATGACGTCATCACGTCCCTGGAATGTTACACGCGAGTAACGTCATCGCGTTACTACGCTCTATCAACGTCAAACCCGGAAATAAGCAGTAGTCAATGCCAAAAACTCCTATTGGCTCAATGAGACCCGCGAAAATGAAATTGGAGTCTGCAAACAACACAGCCTTGAGAAAGATAGCAACGTATCTATCGAAACCGGTCGGCTACGTGTTTTTTGTTTTTGTTTTTTTACCTACTTCCCTTCACTTTTTGACATATGGAGATGTCTCCTATCTACTCTCCGATCTTGTGTGATAAACTTTTACAGCTAAGGTAAGAGCCTACAGAGTGGGATATTATTCCTTCTATGATACCGTAAGCGCATTGTGCGCTGCTATATGGTGAACTGTACACCATTTAACAGACTCTCTTATACCTTGTGTAATTACTTATATATTTTTTAGGAGACATCCGTTTTTGTCACTCCTTTTTATCCCCTTTTCACATTTGGTCTTTTTATACTTTGTTTTTTCTCCTTTTCCATGTATATGTTATAGCAGTCCTATGATTTACTTTTACAGTAATATGAGGACTTACTATTTAAGAGTTTTGAGTTATTTAGTTATCTGGCTATTTTTAGCTATGATTGGCTTATACTCTCTTCTCTTCTAATTACTACTTTTTTCCTTATTTTTACCTTCTGTGTACTTATTTTCCATCTGGCTTATTTATTTATTTTTTTCATTTTTTTCTGTAATTTAAAGTACATTTAAAATGTATTGTGTTTACTCCACCCCCAAGAAACCTATGTAGGCAGAGCGTCCTAGCCAATGAGCTGTGGGATGATGTCCTAGCGAATAAGTATCAGGGCTGCTACCACCTTTGTCTCAGCCAGAGACAGACACAGATACAATGTTGTAGCTACTTCTGATTGGCCATAAATAATTATGAATTTTAATCAACTGCCTTAAAACTGAAGACATTTTGCAAACATTAGGGGACATTTATTATTGTTTATTTTGGATTTTGTTTTCATGCAAAAATGTTTGCATACACTGCTGATTCTTCTCTATTGAAGGCTTGAAACTTACATATTTCTGTAAGATCTCCAAAATCTAACAATCATTTCTGAATAATTATTGTACAGTGCAGTCAGCTTACAACCAAATAATTCAGCAACAATTGCTATACCTAATAGAAATTGTATTGAGTTGGAAATCACTATGAAAACTAAAATGCATGGCATTACAGTGGTGGAGCTAGAGAATGGAGGGCCTCAGTGCACATAAAAGTTTTGGGCCCCCCTTTAGGAGGTTGTAATAATTGTTTTGCACTGGGTCCCCTAGAACCAAATCACTCAGTGTTCTTTCCCCCTAGACCCCTTCCCATACCTCCTGCCTGTGCGAAGCTCCTCTGCCTGCAGCACAGCTCCAGGACACGCTCGCGCCACTGTCAACTGCCATCCCCTCTCAGCATCATCCCTGCACAACACCCAACCCCTTTCAGCTCCCACCTTACATAGCACCCATTCTTATCTCCTTTGCCCTCTCACAGAACGCATCCACCTGTACTTTGCGGTCATCCAGCCCTTGCTCTCTCACCTCTTCCCTGATACACCTCCCCAGTGTGCTGAAAAGCTCCACACTGCCACCTCTTGGAGCTTCAATAGAAATGCTCTTTTCTTAACAGTCGCACACCATTTTCAGGCCGGGGGGAGGGAGTATGTGGACAAGGTGTCAAAGGAGCTACCAAGGGGCCTGTGGTGGTTTGGGCCAGGGTTAGCGGGGTCACTACAATACTAAATACTACAGCCCTGGGTACCTGGTACGCAGCACAACCTGGACCACTGATAGATCCACCCATATGGCATTTTATTTACTTTTAAGGGAGCACCCATGACCAGATTTCTCAGACATACAGGGGACGCTTCCCTGTGAAGGGCGCCTCATTTTACAGTTAAAAATGTTCCTTGGCAGAGAGAGTTACAGGAAGGAGGAAGCAGCTGTGCCTAGGTGCCAAAAAATCTGGCTCAGCCAGCACCATAGATTTGTGCTTAGGACTACCAGGTATGTAAATATTTTCCTGAAGAGAACTACACCTTGAAGTATGAAGCAGCAAAAAGAAATAAGTAGCTTCTCAATTTACACCAACCAACATTTATTTAAATACAGAAATTACAATCAACAAATCAAGTATGTCTCTCCTTAAAGAATGTTAAAAACTGGCTAAACATTGTACTAGCCTTTTATCTCTACAGTAAATGATCTCTGAGATATGCATAGTTGTTTATGCAAGTTTATTATGCAAATGTGCAGCTCTGTATGCTAGTTTGAAACTCAGTATGTGTGATAAGGGTGGGGGAAGATATATTGAATAATAGCACTGGGGGTAGGCTGTGTTTGCCTGTTTACGTGCTTACAAAAAATCGTAAGCCACTGATAAGCATATTAAAGCAGCTAATTAGTATTAACAAGGCACACTTTTGCATAATAATGCAGCACAAACAATGTTGAATATATCAGCAATGATATATATATTTTAAGTCACTTTAAACATAATAAGTAATTGTGGTTTTAAAATGCTGAACTTATTCTCTATAAAGCTTGCACATGTTATAGCTTTAATAATTCTTCCTTTCCTGTTAGCTGGCCGACCTCAGTAGCGGCCATCGGCCACTAGGTAGTGCAGCTGATATTTTAGTGAATTTCTTGTTAGTGTAAAACTTATCATCTACCAATACCCTAACCCTAAACCCTAACCCTACATAATAACCCTATACCCTAAACCCTAACTCTAAACCCTACACCCTAGCCCCTATTCTTAGATCTCTGACAAAACTGACTAAAATCTCGGATGTGCCCCCTAGGTCCAAAATGTATGGATGAGGTGAAGCAACTTTAGCCCAAACACAACAATATAAAACCACATGATCAGTTCTCTGTTTTTCTTACTGCAGAGAACAGTTTCTTCACAATGAATAATCACAACTTACAGGGACATGGAAGCCACAAATTTGTTTTAAAGCATTTATAAGAGCACGTATTAAACCTTACAAATGTTGTAATAGTTAAAAACCTCATACAAACTGATTTTGGAACAAATATTTTATCAGGTTCAACCACTAGAGGGAGTAGCTTATTATAACATAGAACTCCATAAATCCAGGTGCAGTTCCCTGGAAAAAAAACTAATTATTACTCAGAAGGAGGTCCTGACTACGATCCAAAAGCTTTGCTAGCAATAATATTTTTAATGCTTCCAGCTGTCATTTTTCAAGCAAAAAAAAATCTGTTTTTAGTAGTTTGTTAAAGTTAAAATAAAACCTTCATTATGCATGCTATATACATATACTGTAGATGATATATTATTATTATTATTATTATTATTATTATTTTTATTATGATTATCCTTTATTTATAACCCGCCAACATATTCCGTAGCGCAATACAAACAGAGCAAAGTATGGAGGGCCCTGTTATTGAGCTTTCAATCAGACATACACAGTGCTTTCCCTGAAGCACCTATCGAGGTTGAAAACCCACAAACTTACATTCTAAAGGGTGTGGGTGGTGTACAGGAAAGTGATAGAGCATGTAAAGGCTAAAGATGATAGGCTTCTTTGAATAAATGCATTTTTTAAAGATATTTTGAAGGATTTGAGGCATGAGAATAATCTAGTGGTGCGAGGTAAGGAGTTCCAAAGAATAGGGGCAGTACGAAAAAAGTCTTGTAGGTGGGAGTGAGAGGAGGTGACGAGAGAGGAGGAGAGAAGAAGGTCATTAGCGGAGTGAAGAGGACAGGTGGGAGTGTATTTTGGGATGAGAGCAGAGATGTAGGAGGGTGCCTTATTGTGGAGGGCTTTATAGGTTAGGGTAATCATTTTGAATTTTATTCTGGAGGCTATGGGAAGCCAGTGGAGTGACTGACAGAGACTGTGCAGACATTGTGCGTTGATTTTGGTAAATGAGTCTAGCGGATGCATTTAATATGGATTGGAGTGGAGAGAGACGGGTCATAGGAAGGCCAGCGAGAAGAGAGTTGCAGTAGTCAAGGCGAGATATGATGAGAGAGTGAATTAGAATTTGTGTTGTGTCTTGTGTAAGGTAATGACATATTTTGGATATGTTTTTTAGGTGAAAGTGACAAGATTGTGTGAGTGATTGAATGTGAGGAATGAAAGAGAGGACGGGGTCCAGTAGAACCCAGAGACAGCGGGCTGTGAGGTGGGAGTGATGATGGCATTGTCAACAGTGAGAGATAAGTGAGGGGTGGGAGCTGAGGAAGAGGGGGGAAAGACAAGGAGTTCTGTGTTGGACATGCTGAGTTTAAGTTGACGTGTGGACATCCATGAGGATATGCTAGAGAGGCAATTGGCAACATAAGCTAGCAGAAAGGGGGATAGTTCAGGTGCAGAGATGTAGATTTGGGTGTCATCTGCATGGATCTGCTTTGACCCTGCATGTCACAGTCAGCAGACACATTCCAGCTAATCAGCAGCATACACTTCCAGAGCCATCTACCTCATGGACAGCAGCCATTTTGGAATCATAACTAACTTGCAGTCTTACTAGAGCATGCCCAGCTGGTACATCTACACATTATATAGTAGTAATAATAATAATAATAATGCACAAGAGCATGCCCAGCTTGTACGTCTACACATTATATAGTAATAATAATAATAATAATAATAATAATGCACAAGAGCATGCCCAGCGGTACATCTACACATTATATAGTAATAATAATAATAATAATAATAATAATAATGCACAAGAGCATGCCCAGCGGTACATCTACACATTATATAGTAATAATAATAATAATAATAATAATAATAATAATAATGCACAAGAGCATGCCCAGCTGATACATGTACACATTATATAGTAATAATAATAACAATAATAATAATAATAATAATGCACAAGAGCATTAAGGTCTTATTATGGAGAGATCTTACATCTCATGGGTTATCGACCCCAATTTTGAGATAATTAAGCACATGAGATAAACTCGTTAGGAGAACTGGGGACTCGTTAATGTGATTTCGGCTTCAAATGCCCAACTTTTCCCAACTCATTGTGTTTATATTTATTTATATTTGTACTTTTCGTTCTTCAAGTACTGGGACCTCCAGAGTTACTGAATACTGTTGTGTTTTTATTCCTCCTCCCTTTGACAGATGTGCTTGGCGTGCTGAGGGCCATAGGGTCACGTATAGTTGGACATGACTGAACAACTAAACAGCCGCAATTATTGCTATGTTATATTATTATATTACTGTACTAGACCCCGGTCAGACAGCGCTGCGCAGACCCTGAGTCGACAGTGATTGGTGGGACCCGGTGCAGAAACATTTAGGGCCCACTTTGCAACTTCTCTATAGACATTGGGTGCCTTTTAGGTTTAATTAAAAGTTCTAATATATAAAAGTTTAATTAAAAGTTCTAATAATGGGAGATTTTAATTACCCTGAAATAAACCGGATAAATGAGACCAGCAGATCATCTAAGGGGAGCAGGTTCTTGAGTACACTCAGGGATCATTATCTGGCCCAGGTTATACAAGAACCTACTAGAAATGGGGCCATCTTGGATTTAGTCATCACAAATAATATTGATATAGTATCAAATGTTGGAATAGGGGAACCTTTGGGAAACAATGATCACAACACAGTCTCATTTGAGATTGAATTAGGGGCCAACAAAAACTCTTAATTTTAAAAGGGCAGATTTTAACGGTCTAAGGGCAGCAATACAAAGTATAGACTGGGACAGAGAAAAAATGTATTCAGGTCTCAGAGCATAATAAAGTGATTTAGATTTGTAACTGCTTTGAGAGTGCTATCGCTGGCAGCCAATGAGCAGTAATCCAGATATATAACTGCAGAGTAAAAAGTAAAACATTTTAGTGTTGTGTAAAGTCTACATTTTTATTTTCCATTACTAATTAATATTTATTAAATGAATGCACGATAATAACTATTGTGAATGAACAAATGTATTAGGAAGTGCGAAGCGTTAATGTATGTAAAGTAACGGCAGTGTAAAATATGCTATTAAGCGTATTTTTTTTATATATATTTTTTTTAATAATAATTAATTAATTAATTACTAAAATACTTTACCTATTTGTAATTAATATATCCAGTGATCAATATCCTGAAGAGCTAACAATCAGTTTTGATTTTCCTGCAGCTTACAGTGTACATTTGGACTGTTGGTGACCTGAGGTGTACGTGTCAGCAATGTGCGCAGTGCACGAGGGGAAACCGCTTGTATAGTCGTGTAACGCGCCATTTTAGTCGTACATGGCTGGCGATGTTTTGCGCGGTTTGGGGTCGTGTAGCCTCATTTTCATTTTTTCCGGACGCCATTTTTTTTGTCGCTTAGCCGATTTACAAGTGCCAACTGGGGAAGACGTTGCAGATATCACATATATAGTTGTGAGCAGGCGGGTTGTTGCTAACGCTGCGGGCTTGCGAAGCGAGGGCCAGAGTTGCTGGCAAGGAGCGCCGAAGGCTCCCACGTCGGCTGCAATGAGCCGCAGGCGGGACTTACACCATCAAATTTACGGACTGACCATCCAAAAATACGGGACTTAGAAAAAAAAACATTACGAGCTCACAAAAATACGACCTTAACGCCCGAACCGCGTGCACTTAAAACATTAAAAACACAATAAATACACACAACAAACACAGAAAAAGCTTACCCACAGCAAGGCGGGCACCGAGGACCTCTGTAAGTGAAGTTACACCTCCATTTAAGTCCAAATTCATGAGTTTAGACACCCGAAAATCACCTAAGAGAGAGAAAATATGCCGTTGAAAAAAAGAAAACGAGGCTACAGGACCCTAAACACGCAAAACACATACGGATTTTCCTAAAAAGCCGTACGAGGTAAAGATACACTATTAACAAGGACGCTAAATTATCCACACCCGCGTACCACATACACATTCCCCGCCATTTTACAACACTAACTTACACAATGCGGAAGTACCCAGCTACCCTAACGGCTTCCCCTCGCACACGCAGCCTATTTACACTACACACTGCGCACATTGCTGAAACTTACACAGCAGCTCCACAGCACTGAAAACCTACATTGTATGCTGCAGGAACATGAAAACAGATTGTCAGCTCTTCAGCACAATGCTTCCTGCATATATTACTTACAAATAGGTAAAGTATATTCATTTGGTAATTATTTCATTAGCATACAAAAATACATATACACAAAAAAAACATTATCACATTAAACATAAAAGCCATTCACTTCGCGCCTCACAACGAGCGCCAACGCTGCTCATAGCACACAAAGCCTTGCAATAAGTGCAAAAAACACATCACCGCCGACCAAAGAATAACAGCAAAAGCGCCTATCAGAAAAAAAATACAACCAACAGCCTCGCAATGAGCGCCGAAGGATCTCCGACCGCCAACAAAATGAATGTCTCGTCCAAACACCATTACCTGCCTTACAATCTTATTGCCGCCATTTTTTGACGAGCAAGTTGCTAGTAAATATATAAAGATCAAGATAATAAAAGTATCAGGAAATGTAACACAAAGTGTCAGATGCACGCGCGTCTGAATAATACGACAAATACGAATTTTTGTCATAAATGATATGATCGCAGTATTGGGTCATAAACCCTAAACACTGGAATCTGTTACATACAATTTACTGATGATGTCATTAATGGGCTTCAAGGGGGGTGGGATCTCTTTTCATACTTTTTGAGCGGTGCAAATCCAACATACGCAGAGCGGAAACGCCACGTCTGTGGGACACACACAAAGAGGTTCACTTTGGGAGAAAAAACAAACAAATATGAAATATTTAATAATCATATTTTGATGTTACCAACAGATAAGGAAACGAAACTGAGGTTATTATATCTAATAGTAGCAAGCCTGGGAGTACTGGGAGTAATAATACTGCAACAGGAGGTCAGGACTAATTTAACCTATAGACCCCCAGACAGATAAAGGTCAGTACTAATGTTCCTCTATAGACCCCAGTCAGATAAAGGTCAGTACTAATGTCACCTATAGACCCCCAGACAGATAAAGGTCAGTACTAATGTTCCTCTATAGACCCCAGTCAGATAAAGGTCAGTACTAATGTCACCTATAGACCCCCAGACAGATAAAGGTCAGTACTAATGTCCCTCTATAGACCCCCATACAGATAAAGGTCAGTACTAATGTCCATCTATAGACCCCCAGTCAGATAAAGGTCAGTACTAATGTCACTCTATAGAGCCCAGACAGATAAAGGTCAGTACTAATGTCACTCTATAGAGCCCAGTCAGATAACGGTCAGTACTAATGTCCCGCTATCGACCCCCCGTCAGATAAAGGTCAGTACTAATGTCCCTCTATAGACCCCCAGTCAGATAAAGGTCAGTACTAATGTCCATCTATAGACCCCCAGTCAGATAAAGGTCAGTACTAATGTCCCTCTATAGACCCCCAGTCATATAAAGGTCAGTACTAATGTCACTCTATAGACCCCAGACAGATAAAGGTCAGTACTAATGTCACCTATAGACCCCCAGACAGATAAAGGTCAGTACTAATGTCTCTCTATAGACCCCCAGTCAGATAAAGGTCAGTACTAATGTCCCTCTATAGACCCCCAGACAGATGAAGGTCAGTAATAATGTCCCTCTATAGACCCCCAGTCAGATAACGGTCAGTACTAATGTCCCTCTATCGACCCCCAGTCAGATAAAGGTCAGTACTAATGTCCCTCTATAGACCCCCAGTCAGATAAAGGTCAGTACTAATGTCCCTCTATAGACCCCCAGTCAGATAAAGGTCAGTACTAATGTCCCTCTATAGACCCCCAGTCATATAAAGGTCAGTACTAATGTCACTCTATAGACCCCCAGTCAGATAAAGTTTTGAAATGTTTCTTGGATAGCATTGGGGCTAAAGGAGGTTTGGCCATCAGGTAGTCTAAAGATACTGTATATTATGTCCTCTCTTGGGGGTAAAGACACAAAAAAATTCTGTTTTTTGATGTGGGCAAGGTCCCTGGTTAGCCCCTTGGGTTATCTGTTAAAAAGAGTGGTGCAGAGACTGTGGGGGCTGTTAGCCTCCTTGTCCCCGTGTGGCCGTTTAGAATCCCTGCTGCTGCATGTTTCAGCTTTATTAAGGTGTAATTGTACAGCGTTTGACTCAAGTAGCTGCCTGTGCTGGGTCAGTTTGGCTTAATTGCTGGGCCCTTTTCCTGCCAAGATGGTGACCGTCAGTCCATGGGCCTCTATGTCCCCTTCACTACCTTTGTCCCCGCTTGTGTGCTTATTTGGGATGGCCCCCCTTTATATCTCCGGCCCGTGGCCTTCTCAGGTCCCCCCCTCAATCTCTGAGTGTGGGTATGCGGGGCTGGGGTGTTGAATCAGGCCTACCTTCTTCTCTGCTTGCTGCAAGATCAACAATACCTAATTTTTCAGGCATTTGTACATGCCTAATTTTTTGTGTGGCCTCTGGTGCTGCACTGTGCCTTCAACAACCAAACCCCCCAAAAAAGGCACATAACAGGGATTAAACTGATAGGAGTAGTACTACTTAACACACCACTCATATCTGGTGTAACAGTAGTGGACATTTAAAACAAAAAAAATGTTTTCTACTGTAATAGATTGCATAGCAGTTAGTTGTCTGCAAGCGTGTGTGTCAGACCTACAGCGTCTACTCTGCCAACTTCTGCAAGTGCACAGTGCCACTCATATCTGTTGTCACAGTAGCTTGGATGCATAGTACCAATCTGTCAAAACCGTTAATGATGAATGAGGTCTAGAGTAGCCTGGTTCCCTTATCCTCTACAGGTTGAGACCTAATGTTTGGGTGACTCCAGACCAACACATGAGTACAAGCAGCACACAAACTCAAAGCCGCCATCCTCCTCCTGGTCCAGCATCATCAGCCACATCAACCACTGCTGTCCTCCTTGCCCCCTCTCAACCATCCGCCACTGCATCTCTCGCCATTGAGCAGTTCCTGCTCATCTGCCCATAGTCAGGTGCCTGTAAAGGACATGTTTGAGCGTAAGAAGCTAATGTCTCAAAGTGCCCCAATATTGAAGTGATACGACCAACAAAGCATCTTTTTCCATCTCCCGGTTCTAAAAATCCAGGCCTTATACACGCCCCCTGATAGGTGACGTAACAAGTATTAAACTGATAAGAGTAGTACTTACAAACACGCCACTCCTATCTGGTGGCACCTTTGATTGCACGTGCCGTGCCCCAAAATTGAAGTGATACGACCAACAAAGCATCTTTTTACATCTCCTGGTTCTAAAAATCCAGGCCTTATACACGCCCACTGATATGTGCTGTAACAGGTATTAAACTGATAAGAGTAGTACTACTTAACACACCTTATAATAATGCAGAGAGAGGCAACGCAGTGAGAGGAGTCTAAAAAGTGGAGTCAGAGGAGGAAGATGGCTTTGAGGAGGTGGAAGACCAAACACAGCAGGCGTCCCAGGGGGCTTGTTGTCACCTTTCGGGGACCTTTGGTGTTGTACGTGGCTGGGTGGAGGAAGAGACCTTCAATGACATCAGTGAGGACAAGGAACGGGACATGTCTAGCTTGGTATGCAACCTTGTGCAAATGGGGAGTTTGCGGTTGTGCAAATGGACTGTTTGCGGTTGTTTGCGGTGCGTTAAACGGGGAGTTTGGTCTGTCACTGTAAAGTGGGCCTAACCCTTACACTACCTGATCGATACAACATCATACCTGATGTTTTAAAGCACGTTATTCCAAACAATTTAGGAATGTTAGGTAATTTATGCCCTTTATGGCTTAAAACCAGACTCTGCATCAACTATGTAATTTTCCATGGATCCCCTTTCGGCATGCCACAGTCCAGGTGTTAGTCCCGTTGAAACAACTTTCCCATCACTATTGTGGCCAGAAAGTGTCCCTGTGGGTTTTAAAATTCGCCTGCCCATTGAAGTCTATGGCGGTTCGCCGGGTTCGCCGGTTCGCGAACAATTGCGGCGGTTCGCGTTCGCGGTTCGCGAACCGAAAATTTTATGTTTGTGACATCACTAATCCTCTGATGTTATAGGTCTTCTTGTTGTGAGTGGCTGTTTCCTCTTTGCAGATGTGTTGACACAATTTACACCGATTTTTATTGCAAGGTTTTGTGCCATTTTCTATGTTAAGCTCTTCATTGGCCAATCTACTGTTCACCAATGTTTGTCTGAGATTTGGTGGCTGCCTAAATGCAAGAATGGGGAGTTTTGGGAATATATGTTTTAATTCTGTGTCCTCTGTTAGCAGTGGTTGTAGATCCTTAAATATTTTGCGGATTCCTTCTAGATCCGGATGGTATGTGGTTAACAGAGGTGTACGTGAGGTTATTTCTTTAGTTTTGTATTGCAGCAGGTGTTCCCGGGGTTTTTTAATGGCAGAGGTTACTTTCTGTGTTATTACATAAGGTTTGTAGCCTTTTCTCCTGAAGGAGTCAGACAGGGTTTTTAAATGTTTATCATGGTCCTCATTGTTAGAACATATGCGGTGGTATCAGATGGCTTGACTATAGATAATCGCTTTTTTAATATGTGAGGGATGAAAGCTAGAGCTGTGGAGATAACTGCATCTGTCTGTAGGTATATATATAGATATAGATATAAATATAGTATTGATCAAGGATACTTAATTATAAATAATGGATACTGACATGTGTACCAATATGGCACCACAATATGCCTATTTATGGCAACAGATATTTTTATCTATATACATTCCAAAACCTTACAGATAACTACTGTGGCATAGAAGATTTGTTCAGACTTCCACAATTCGTTCAATGTCTTCCACAAATCTATTAGGCTTAAAACATATTTCTCTAGAGAACTGGTGAACTTTCCGAACACTACCAGAATTATCACCAACGGCACTCTCCACTCATCTGTTTATAGGAAACCCACAGATAGATGCACCTACCTTCACAGCTTCAGTTTCCATTCCTCCCACAGTAAGCAAGTCATCATCCGTAGTCAAGCTATTAGATACCATCAAATATGCTCAAACACTGGACCATGACAAAAATTTAATGACACTGTCTGAGTCTGTCAGACAGAAGGGTTAAAAGCCCTGTAACATTTCACAGAAAATAACCTCCACCCTGAAAACACCCTGTGAACACCTGTTACAGTACAAACTAAAGAAAACACTTCAAGTGCACCTCTAGTGACCACTTACCATCTGGCTTTAGAGCAAATATGCAAAGTATTCAAAGATATATAACAACTGCTAACTGAGGACACAGAAATAAAACACATATTCACCAAAACCTCTAATTCTTATATTGAAACCACCAAACCTCTCATATAAAACTGGTCAGCAGAAGATTAGCAAGTGAACAACTGAACAGAGAAACTGGTACCAAACCTTGCAACAAAACTCTCTGTAAATTATGTCAGCATAATGAAGACACAACAACACATAACAGTTACAGTGCTTTGCAAAAGTATTCACCCCCTTGGCATTTTTTGTGTTTTGTTGCCTCACAACCTCGAATTAACATGGATTGTTTGAGGATTTGCATAATTTAATTTACAGAACATGCCCACAACTTTGAAGATTTTAGGACAAAATAACAGAAAATGTCAATGTGCATAACTATTCACCCCCCTAAAGTCAATACTTTGTAGAGCCACCTTTTGCGGCAATCACAGTTCCAAGATGCTTTTGATAAGTCTCTATGAGCTTGCCACATCTTACCACTGGGATTTTGCCCATTCCTCCTTGCAAACTGCTCCAGGTCCTTCAAGTTGGATGGTTTTCGCTTTTGAACAGCAATCTTTAAATCTGACCACAGATTTTCTATTGGATTGTGGTCTGGGCTTTGACTAGGTCATTCCAACACATTTACATGTTTCCCCTTAAACCACTCAAGTGTTGCTTTAGCAGTGTGTTTGGGGTCATTGTCCTGCTGGAAGGTGAATCTCCGTCCTAGCCTCAAATCACGCACAGAGTGGTACAGGTTTTGCCCAAGAATACCCCTGTTTTTAGCACCATCCATCTTTCCCTCAACTCTGACCAGTTTCCCAGTCCCGGCTGCTGAAAAACATCCACACAGCATAATGCTGCCACCACCATGTTTCACTGTGGGGATGGTGTTCTTAGGGTGATGTGATGTGTTGGGTTTGCGCCAGACATAGCATTTTCTTTGATGGCCAAAAAGTTCAATTTTAGTCTCATCAGACCAGAGCACCTTCCTACATACATTTTTGGAGTCTCCCACATGCATTTTCGCAAACTCAAAGCGTGCCATTTGAAGGTAATTGGTTGCACCAGAGCTTTTTATGGGCTTCATAACAAAGGGGGTGAATACATACGCACATGCCAATTTTCTGTTTTCTTTTTCTAAAAAATATTTTTATGTTTATATTTTTCTCATTTCACTTCACCAACTTATACTATTGTGTTCTGATCCATCACATAAAATTCAGGTTAACAAAACATTGAATTTAAGACTGTAATGTGACAAAATAGGTAAAAAGTCAAGGGGGTGGATACTGTTGCAAGGCACTGTACATAGTTACATAGTAATTGGGGTTGAAAAAATACTTTTAGTCCATCAAGGTAAACCGTTTTAGATCTCCTTTGATCTGCAATATGCAGATTAAATGTTAATTGTTAATTGATCCAGAGGAAGCAAACAGAAAAAAACCCTAGTGAAACTTTGTCAATTGTCTCAAAAGGGGAAAACAATTTCCTTCCTGACCCCAGATACTGGTGATTGGATTCCTCCCTGGATCAATACTCTCTCTGATTATCCAGGATAAACCTTAATGCCCTTTTTATTTAAAAATATATCCAATCCCTTTTTAAAGTTACCTATCAAATCCACTGTAACCACCTCCCTTGGTAGAGAATTCCATAGTTTAAACACCCTTACTTTGAAGAACTCTTTTCTTTCTGTAAGGTGGAATCTTTTAACTTCTAACCTCAAGGGATGTCCTCTAGTCAGCTGAAAATCTCTTGACCCAAAAAAAGCTCCCTTGACAAAGCTTTATATTGACCCTGGATGTATTTATAAAAGGTTATAGCAGTAAATACATTTTTAACCTATTTTTAGAAATTTAAATAGGAACATTAATGTACTATTTATTTTCTGTACTGTTCACTATACATATATTTACATGCACACGGTCGAGTCACAATATTATGACCACCAGCTAATATCCAGAATAACTAATGTCAAATGTAGGAGGTGGGGTGGGCATAATAAGGGACTCTGTGTGTGTGTTTGTGTACACAGTAGACTCTCAGGTAATCTGCACCCATGGGGATTGGTACATATAAAAGAGGCCTAGATTAGCTGCACATAGGATGCTCTGCTAAGTATATTTGTCAGTAAGGGCTGTTCTAGCAGCAGCAGCTTTCATTCCTTACATACACACAGGTACATTTGGCTGGAGGGTGTGGTGCTGAACCCGGGGAATGTAACGTCAACACTGTCCTGGCTAAGTCACTCATACCCGGGGAATGTAACGCCTACACTGCACTGGCTCAGTCACTCATGCCCGGGGAATGTAACGCCAACATTGCCCTGGCTAAGTCACTCATGCCTGGAGAATGTAACGCCAACACTGCCCTGGCTCAGTCACTCGTGCCCGGGGAATGTAACGTCAGCATTGCCCTGGCTAAGTCACTCATGCCTGGGGAATGTAACGCCAACACTGCCCTGGCTCAGTCACTCATGCCCGGGGAATGTAACGTCAACACTGCCCTGGCTCAGTCACTCATGCCCTGGGAATGTAATGCCAACACTGCCCTGGCTCAGTCACTCATGCCCGGGGAATGTAACGCCAACACTGCCCTGGCCCAGTCACTCATGCCCGAGGAATGTAACGTCAATACGGCCCTGGCTCAGTCACCCATGCCCGGGGAATGTAACGTCAACATTGCCCTGGCTCAGTCACCCATGCCCGGGGAATTTAACGCCAACACTGCCCTGGCTCAGTCACTCATGCCCAGGGGAATGTAACACCAACACTGCCCTGGCTCAGTCACTCATGCCTGGGGAATGTAACGTCAACACTGCCCTGGCTCAGTCACTCATGCCGGGGAATGTAACGTCAACACTGCCCTGGCTAAGTCACTCATGCCCGGGGAATGTAACGTCAACATTGCCCTGGCTCAGTCACCCATGCCCGGGGAATGTAACGCCAACACTGCCCTGGCTCAGTCACTCATGCCCAGGGGAATGTAACACCAACACTGTCCTGGCTCAGTCACTCATGCCCGGGGAATGTAACGTCATCACTGCCCTGGCTCAGTCACTCATGCCCGGGAATGTAACGCCTACACTGCCCTGGCTCAGTCACTCATGCCCAGGGGAATGTAACACCAACACTGCGTTGGCTCAGTCACTCATGCCTGGTGAATGTAATATCAACACTGCCCTGGCTTATTTACTCATGCCCGGGGAATGTAACGCCTACACTGCACTGGCTCAATCACTCATGCCCAGGGGAATGTAACATCAACACTGCCCTGGCTCAGTCACTCATGCCCGGGGGAATGTAACGTCAGCACTGCACTGGCTCAGTCACTCATGTCCAGGGAATGTAACCCCAACACTGCACTGGCTCAGTCACTCATGCCTGGAGAATGTAACGCCAACACTGCCCTGGCTCAGTCACTCATGCCCGGGGAATGTAACCCCAACACTGCACTGGCTCAGTCACTCATGCCTGGAGAATGTAACGCCAACACTGTCCTGGCTCAGTAACTAATGCCCGGGTAATGTAAACATACAATAAGGAGAAAGCTAAAGGCATATGAATTCAATAAAAATTTAATAACAATAATGTATCCTAATATTACTTTAATTATTATATTCTTATTTCATATTTAAAGACAAAACATAAACAGAACTTTCCTTGGGAAGACTATATTAAATGACAATTCTATTTAACTCTTTATATATCTCTAGCTAAGTGGTTGGGCCAAAGTCGAGAGGACGCCCAGCTGCAGATGTGTCTGGAGGTGAAAGGAATGTCCGCTGCTACAAAGACAATTCTGCATAGGAACCTGGAACAGTTCACCATATCCAGTTTGCCATTGTTCATAGTTCTATCATGAGATGATAAGATTAAACATTGATATTCTAAGAATTATTGATCTCACATGGTTTGAAATGGGACTTTTCTATTCAGACAACCACCACTATTGTGGTCAAGAATCCCACAGAAGATCTGGAGCAGCCCTCAAAGTGTGTCCAAAGCCATGCTCGGCTACAACCCAAACAAATGACATTGATTTCAATTAAAATTTAAGGAAAACCATTTAACATCATAGTGATCTCAGTGGTCTATGCTCAAACCAAGGATGCTGAAGAGGTTCAAGTTATCCAATTCTAAGAAGATATTGAAAACCTTCTAGAAACAACACCAAGATCAGAATTTCTAAAGTATAGAACATAACAGATACCTGGAATAATGGGCAAGTTTGGCCTTAGAGTACAAAATGGAGCAGGTCAGAGATTTAAAGAATTCTGTCAAGATAATTCTCTGGTCATAGTAAACAACAACCTCAAAGTCGACTGTACACATGGACATCACCAGATGGACAATATTGACTATATTATGCTGTATCCAAAACCTAGTGCTGACTGTGGCTCAGACCATGAGTGTCTTATTACAAAATTCAGTGTTAAACTGAAGAAAAGAGGAAAAACCATCATACCAGATACAAAAACAAATAATACACAATGTGAAAATGCAATGGAAGTAAACAATACATTTAATGGACTAGACATGGAAGATAAAATGCCTGAAGAACTTTGGACAACAAAACAGCAACCAATAATCTCCACAAAATAAGAAAACTAAAGAGGGCAAACTGGTTGTCTTGTGAGGCTTTGAAAGTAGGGCAGGAAAGAAGGAAAGTTAAAGGTAGAATTCAGAATTCCAGAGCATAACAAGAAGAGACAAGGAGACATTCTGTATGAGTGATGTAAAGACATAGAAGAAGATAACAGAATGGGAAAGTCAAGTATTCTCCTCAAGAACATTGGGGAACTTAAAGGCAGCTTTCAGGACAGAGTGGCCCTGATAAAAGACAAAAATGGTAAAGACTTAACAGAAGAAGATCAGATAAAGAAGAAGTGGCAGGAATACACAGAAGATCTATATAGGAAGGATCTTAACAGCGGTGATGACCTCAATAGTTTGTCCAATGAGCTGGAGCCAGGCATGTGGAGAGTGAAGTTAGATGGGCCCTAGTGTGTCTTGCTGGTAACAAGTCTGTAGGAGGTGATGGAATCCCAGCTGAACTTTTTAAACTTCTAGAAAATTATGCTGGGAAAGTGTTGCTTCCATGATGTGAACAAATTTGGAAAACTGAACAATGGCCAGTGGACTGAAAAAAGGTCAGTCTACATACCAATCACCATAAATGGCAGTGCCAAAGAGTGCTCCAATTATCAAACAATTGCACTAATTTCACATGCCAGCAAGATAATGCTTGAAATACTGCAAACGCTGCTCCTAAAATATGAGGGCCGAGTAGTACCAGCAAGGCGGGCTTTGCAGAGGCACAAGAGATCAAATTGCTAATATTCACTGGATAATAGAGAACACAAGAGTTAATTAAAAAAACATTTGGCTTCTGCTTTATTCTTCTGGTTGCTTACATAGCCAAAAAGTGCTGCTTCTCAAGCATTTCATAGCCATGACTTGTGCCAGTTGGAGACAAAGTACAACAGCCAATAAAGCATTGAGATAAGAGACGGTATCATTGCAGGAAACATCTGATTATATATTACTAGGGACTTGCCCGTCAAAAAATGACGGTCAATAAAAGAAAGTGTTGAAATGCTGTTTGTCACACAATGTGAGTGTACTGTGTGCCTCAAGTAACTAAATTCCTCAAATAAGAAAAACTAAAATCACCAACAATAAAAAATGTACATTACAGAACAAAAAAAAAACCTAAGTCACAAAATATAAAAAAAGGAACATCACAGAAAATAACAAAATACATTACAACCCCCCCCCACTACAAAATGTTTAAAAAAATTACACACCTGAAAATGAAATACATATAATACATACATATAATACAACACAATTCAATAAAATACAATACAACACAATTCAATTAAATACAATACACCACTATCTAATATACATGCCACTATGTAATATACATGCCACTATCTAATATACATGCCACTATATAATGTAATATACATCCCACTATCTAATATACAATACTATCTAATAATACATCCTCCATCTATCTATGTAATATACAATACATGCTATCTATATATATATATAGCTACCCTAATTGTTAGCTACAATAAAATAATTTAGACCACTTACCTTTGAGATGTTTCTTCAGATCAGCAACCTACGGTAAAAAAGATTTAAAAAATTAATACAACACGTTTATATGAAATAACTAAACATTCTAAACATTCTAAATATTCTAAATATTATTCTCACCTTTCCAGCATGTCCCATTCCAGCATGTCACGTCCCAGCATGTCACGTTTTTTAAGTTCCGTCGTCCATCTTTGCGTCTTGTCAGGCAATACTCCTGTAAAAAAAAACATTACATTAGTAAACATAAACCAAAGTTAAATAAACACAATCTACATTATAATTACCTTTCTGCGATGTCTCCGGCCTCCTCGTCTTCTCCGGAAGCATCCGCGCATGAAGAAAAAAAAAAAAAAAAAAAAGCGGCACACATCCGCTGGATGTCTTAGACGCTAATGACCTTCCTATGGAGTGTTCCAGAATAAAATTGGCAATGGCGGCTTCTGATTGCCGGAAAAGGCTGTCTATCAAATTCAGCCAATGAGAAGACCCCATTTTTGAACCAATGAAAAAAGTATACACCCCAAAATACAACGGTGATTGGATAACACACCTGTCAATCTTTATTTGAACCAATCCTAAGGCTTTATTGCTATCAGCCAATCACAATGGAATATACCCCCACGTACTGATTGGTGAAGACATCTGCTCCTTCCCATTGGCTGTAATATTGATTGATATTAACAGTAGCCAATGAGAATGCGCAAATCCTTCACCAATCAGTACGTGAGGGTGTATTCCATTGTGATTGGCTATTGTCAGTGCAACCAATCAGAATGCGCAGAGGCTCCAACCAATCACCCTGTGGGGGTGTATTCCATTGTGATTGGCTGAAGGCATCTGCGCCTTGTGATTGGTTTAAATAAAAATTGACAGGTGCATTATCCAATCAGAGTGGGATTTTAAGGTGTATCCGTTTGTGATTGGTTCACACATTGGCGCCTCCGGATTGGGTGAATTTGATAGACAGTGTTTTCAACCAATCAGAATGCGCCATTGGTTATTTTCTTCCGGAAAAGTCTCCTGGAGCCTCATTAGCTTTGGGGATGTCCGGAAGTGCGGATGTAAGTATATATATATTTTTTTTTTTTACAGGGCGTGGCAGAAGATGATCCGGAGGAGGCCGGAGACATCGCAGGGAGGTAAGTAGAATGTAGATTATGTTTATTTTATTTTAATGTATGTGTATTAATGTTGTGTTTTTTTTAACAGGTGCCGCGCTGGAGAAGGATTCAAAGAATAAGGACGGGACATGCCGGAAAGGTGAGTAGAATATTTAGAATTTATAGAATGTTTATTTTAGAACTGTAAACGTGTTGCACTATTTTTTTATTTTTTTTTCCGTAGGTGGCTGATCCCAATGGACATCTGCAAAGGTAAGTGGTCTTAATTATTTTATTTTAGCTTAGACTTAGATTAGTTAATATATAGATAGCATTTATTGTATGTTAGCTAGGGGTATGCATTTTATATAGATAGCATAGGATGTATTGTAGATAGATTGTGGTATTTATTTAGATAGATTGGGGATGTATTATTATATAGATAGCATGTATATTAGATTATGCTATTTATTTAGATAGATTGGGGATGTATTATTATATAGATAGGATGTATATTACCGTAGATTATGGTATTTATTTAGATAGATTGGGGATGTATTACTATATAGATAGCATGTATATTAGATTATGCTGTTTATTTAGATAGATTGTGTGATGTATATTAGATAGGGGTGTATTGTATTGTAACTGTATAGATAGCATGTATATTAGATTATGCTATTTATTTAGATAGATTGTGTGATGTATATTAGATAGGGGTGTATTGTATTGTAATTGTATGTATTTGTATTGTATATATTTGTATTATATGTATTTCCTTTTCAGGTGTGTATTTTTTTTTTCTGTAGTGAGGGGGGGGGGTGTAATGTTTTTATTTTATTTTCTGTAATGTTCCTTTTTTATTTTTTGTGACTTAGGTAATGTAGTTTATTTTTTTGTGAGTTAGCTTTTTTATTTCATGTAATGTAGATTTTTTGTGTGTGACTTTAGGCTTTTTTATTTTCTGTAATTAGAGTGGTGGGGGTTAATAGGGGGTAGGTAGTGTAGATGTTAATAGGTTAGTGTAGAGGGTGTTTAGTTGATCTTTAATGTTTTATTGGGGGTGGTATAGTGCAGTATAGTGTTTATTCTTACTGTCATGATGGTCCTTGAGGACCATCATGGCACTTTTGTGGTTAATGTAGTGTTGTAACAAGCCCATAATGGTGTTAATATACCCTTATGGGACTGATGGGGTTAAATAGAGGCTTATGGGGGTCTGTATTGACCCTCATGAGTGACAGGGTTAATGAAGTGCTTATGGGGGTCTGTATTGACCCCCATGAGTGACAGGCTTAATGAAGGGCTTATGGGGGTCTATTTTGACCCCCATGAGTGACAGGGTTAATGATGGGTTTATGGGGGTCTGTATTGACCCCCATGAGTGACAGGGTTAATGAAGGGCTTATGGGGGTCTATTTTGACCCCCATGAGTGACAGGGTTAATGAGGGTTTTATGGGGGTCTGTATTGACCCCCATGATTGACAGGGTGACAGTGTATTTTTATTTCTTTTACAACTGGTCCTTTAAGGACCTTTACGGTCCTTTAAGGACCTGTAACACAGGAATTTTTTATTTTGATTGCAGCGGGGGTCCCCGATCGCGTGCAATCGGGACCCCCACTGCGATTGTTAATGTGGGGTTAATGCAGGGCTCGGAGCTTATCTCGGATCCCCTGCGGTTAATGCGGGTTTCCGAGCTTATCTCGGATCCCTTCTTGGGTAAGTTGTAGGTGGCTGGGCGGTTCTGGGTCTTTGAGCCTTGTTTTCATTTTTTTAGGCGGCTTTTTTTTCTCTCGCTTAGGGGATTTTCGTGTGTCTGAACTCGGGAATTTGGACTTAATTGGAGGTGTAACTTCACTTTCAGAGGTCCTGGGTGCCCCCCCCCCCCTCCCCTTGCTATGGGTAAGCTTTTTATGTAGTTTGTGTGAGTATTTGGTGTGTTTTCACTGTTTTTAGTTGCGCGCGGGTCGGCCGTTATAGTCTAATTCTTAGTGCGTGTGGGTGTTTGTTACGTTAAGGTTGGTTCCGAGGTGGGTTTAACGCTGAGCGAGCCCGCAAGCGTTAGTAACAGCTTGTATGCTCACAACTATATATGTGATGTAAGAATAATTCAGACACTTCCAATGAATAGAATCACAATGCAGCAGTTGCAGATAACTTATACTCTTGGATCTTATAATTTATAAGTCATGTATTTGAATCACCATTTGATGTTATTATTTTTGATCTGTAACCATTTGATCATATGACCTAAGTGAGCGACTAGCAACAAAAATATGAGAAAGGTATAAAGGAAATGTTTTTGTTGATATATCATCAGTCTTATAACTATATAAAGATGAAAGTCGATTTACTTATTATTGTCCCTCTGAGGACTTTGTTCCTTTAGAAGATTATACCTTCTAGACATACTTTATCCCACTCATGGTTTATTAGCCCAAAGTCTGGCCATTCAGTAGACAGCTCTGATATGCTTTGTTGCTTTCCTCTGTTTATTAAACATTATGAATGTGCCTGTTATATAACATGGCCCCTTTTCCTGTATTCTTAAACAGTCTGATATAAATCAGTGTTGTAGTCATGGATATGAGCTATAGATGGCGGTCTCTGTATCACTGCGCAGAATCGAGTGACGCAATGCGGTTGCCGTGGAGACGGCTACGCTTATATAAACTCGATACTCTGGCAAGCTTCACTTACCCTTGAAGAAGGCGTTTCATGACGCCAAAACACGTCTGCTTTGGATGACGCGACTTGCGTCCTAATGCTAGCATTGCAGCATTGTGTGTGTGAGTTTGTCCTTACCCAATTTTGTGCATGGCAGTGTGACTCGTAGATGGTCCCCCATAGCATGTTAGAGATCTCACCATTTAAGTGTATAGTATATCCAGACCAGAACAGAGCTTAGTTTGAAAAAAATAAATAAATCTTTGCGGAGCTTTATGACAAAGCAGGTATTTCTCCCATGTTGAAAATTCTGTTATTTTAAGCCTAATGCCCTCTAACTGAGTATCAGCTAATAGTTATCAGCCAATACTTACCAGTTACCTGGAAGGATAGGGGGAATATAAGTTAATAATTCAGGACTGAAAAATGTTCATTATAACAATAATACACACAAATCTGCAGGGAAGAAATATGATTGCCCCTCCAATGTGAGAATAAAAACAACATAGTGGCATAATATTTCACAGAATTAGCTTACTTTTAATCACATTTTTATTTTGTCCAAATCCTGGATTTTTTAACAGTTTTTAAATTTGCCATTGTGATCAAAAAATACATTAAAGTAAAAGTATTATGATATTTACCCTAGTTATAAAAATATGATTGCTTACATAGTCAAAAAGTGCTGCTTGTTACTCATTTCACAGACATGACTTGTGTCAGTTGGAGCCAAAGTACAACAGCCAATAAAGCATTGAGATAAGAGACGGTATCATTGCAGGAAACATCTGATTATATATTATGTAAGAATAATAAAATACGCCTGAAAATTATTTGAAGCAGAAGGCTACACGAAACAGGATGGAGGTGAAAAAGAAGAGTGTGTGAGAGAGAACAGAGATGAATCAAACGGGTGCAGAACACAAGATGGTAATGAAAAGGGGGTTCATAAGGAAGAAGTAGATGGCAGGATAAGCAAGGAAATGGAGTAATGTAATATGAGTTAGGATTGGACATCACATATTATGCCATTCGTCATCACGTTTGCGAGCCTCGCATAGCAAGGCGAGCCATTGAAGCACAGTCTTCCAAGCTCGGAGCACTTAGCACTTAGCACTTAGAATGGCTGGACACTCGGAGCACTTAGGCAATGAGCACCGAGCAGTTGAGGCATTGAAGCACGCAGGACCTATGCAGAAATAAGCGCCGAAGGCGCTCCTGCCAGCCTCGCAAAGCGAGGCGAGCCATTGAGGCATTGAAAAACGCAGGACTTAGCCTCTAAGCAGTTAGGAAAAGTGGGATGGCCTTAGGCTGCAAACAGTTGAGGAACGCAGGACTTAAAAAAAAAAGTACGAGGTCGGAAAAAATACGAAGTTAACGCCCAAACCGCGCAAATCGAAAAAAAAATAAATGAAAAACAAAAAAAAACATCGTACACAGCACGGGGGGACAACCAGAAAGTCTGGGAGTGATGTTGCACACAAATTTAAGTCGAATTTGCAGAGTTTCGGAACTCGAAAGTCGGCTAAGTGAGTAACAAAAATTGGCGGCCAAAAAAATGAAAACACTGACAGTTTCTCCTCAGGGCAGCAACAGTCCAAATGTACATTATATGCTGCAGGAAAATAAAATGAGATTGTTAGTTCTTCAGGATGTTGATTGCTAGATATATTAATTAGAAATAGGTAAAGTATATTAATTTATTAAGTAATTAATTAATTTTTATAAAAATATATATATATATAAAAAACCCCGCTAAATAGCTTTAAGAATACATTAATGTTCACACTTCCTAATACATTTATTAATTCCTAATTAATTATTAATGTACATTAATTTAATAAGTATTAATTAGTAATGGAAAATAAAAATGTATACTTTCCCCTGCACTTCATTTTTTAAACTTTTTACACTGCACTTATATATCTTGATTACTGCTCATTGGCTGCCAGCGATAGCACTCTCAAAGCAGTTACATATTTAAATATAAAATAACTTTATTATGCTCTGAGACCTGAAAACATTTTCTAAATTACACTGCACTAAAAAAATTGTTTATTTAACACTGTACTTATATATCAATATTTACGATGAGAGCACGAAACTTGAAGAACACGAGGGGAGAAGCTCTCAATGAGCGCCAAAGGTGCTCAGAGGAGCAAAAGTACACAAGAGGAGAGGCTCGCAATGAGCGCTGAAGGTCCTCAGAGGAGCAAAAGCTTTACATTGTGCGGCAAACAGCATTCCCATTGCTTCAAATTGTATTGCCCCGTCATTTTTGACGGGCATGTCGCTAGTTTTAAAATAGGTCATAATACAGAGTTGGGAGAAAAGTGTTGTGACTAAGAAAGGAGAATATAAGAGAGGGAGATGGATATTGGATAGAAAATATAGGAGACTGGAAAGAAAAGAAGGGAGAGAAAGCAGATGGTTGAAAGATAAATGAGATATGGGATGGGATATGTGAGTTAGGAGGGTGGGAGATAACAAGAGAGAAGATATTGTAATGGTGGGAGAGTCAGATTACCTACTAGGATGAATAATATCCGTTGGAACCAAAGTGACACAGACAACATGCTTAGAGAGATAAGGGACTTTTACTGTCTTTAGTATTTTAGTACTTTAGTACTTTAGTAATTGGAAAACAATATCATAAAGAGAGGAGGCACATGTTTTAATTCAAGTCACTATTATCAAAAGATAAAAAAAACACTTTGGAATCTCATAAATATATTTACCACTCATACAACACTATAATCTATTTGTATTGCTTTAATATTTTTTATAGTAGTATAAACACCTACTGTATGTCATGCCCAGGGCCTGACTGGACTGTTTTACACTATGGCCTGTGCCAGACTGGCCAGAGTTACCCTGTTTTTATTATTATGGTTATGTATTTCTTAGTGCTTATGGTTAAAATATGATTACACTGTTATATTGTATGTATGTTAGTTTATGTGTTATGTATCATTGTAAAGAGACATATTAGCTATTGCACCAGCCTATTGTGTTACAATATTGTTATCTGGTGATAACTCATTCAGCCCACCCAAATATAATCAACAGCATGAGATTAACAATCTGATCTCCTCAGAGGTACCGGGGTTCCCAGTAAGCAGGCGGCAGCATATTATGTTACAATGTTGTTATCTGGGATAACTCATTCAGCCTACCTAAATATAATCAACAGGATAAGATTAAATATGTGATCTCATCAGAGGTACACGGGTTCCAAGTAAGCAGGGGAAAGCCTATTATATAGGGACGGGGCTTACTGATTGGCCAGCCTGTGTGCCAGAAAATTGTATAAAAGTAAAAAAGGCGTCCTATAGCCTACACACGCATGCAAATAGAGCATACATAGGCACAGAGAGAGAGAGTGAACCCACAGAGAGAGAGAGAGAGAGGACACAGAGAGCAAGATAGAGGACACAGAGAGCAAGAGAGAGGACACAGAGAGCAAGAAAGAGAACACAGAGAGCAAGAGAGAGAGCTCGGAGAGCAAGAGAGGGCACAGACAGAGAGCGCACAGACAGAGAAGGCACAGAAAGAGAGAGAAAGAACACAGAGAGCAAGAGAGAGAGCTCGGAGAGCAAGAGAGGGCACAGACAGAGAGCGCACAGACAGAGAAGGCACAGAAAGAGCGAGAGAGAACACAGAGAGCAAAAGAGAGAACTCAGAGAGCAAGAGAGGGCACAGACAGAGCGCACAGACAGAGAGCGAGCTTACAGAGAGCAAGAGTTAGGGCACAGATTGATGGCATAGAGAGAGAGAGAGCACACAGACAGAGAGCGCACAGACAGGTAGGGCACAGAGAGAGAGAGAGAGAGCGCACAGAACGAGAGAGAGAGGGGACAGACAGATAGAGTGCACAAACCGAGAGAGAGCGCACAGATAGAGAGAGAGAGCACACAGAGAGGGGGCAAAGACAGAAAGAGAGAGTGACTTTGGTCTTGTGGACTACCGAAATACATATTGTTTCGGCTAAATAATAGTTGATTGTCTCCTGAGAACAATTTATTATGGGAAGAAGGGCTTGTTTGCAGTTATAGAATAAAAAACAATGCCTTTAACTAAAAGCAGACTTAACTGTTTCATGCCTCACGTCCTGTAACAAAAAAAAATACTGGTTCAGAGCTAAAATTAACAAGCGCTACAATATATTTATATATTTATATATATATATATATATATATATATATATATATATACACACTAAAAATTTAAGGATATTTGTACTTCTCCACAACAACAGACAGAGAGAGCGTGCAGACGGAAAGGGAGTGGAGAGAGAGAGCACAGAGAGAGAAAGTGCAGAGAGAAAGACAGAGTGCAGAGAGAGAAAGAGTGCACGCAGAGAGAGAGAGAGCACACAGAGAGAGTGCGTAGAGAGAGCGCGTAGAGAGAGACAGCACAGAGACAGACAGCACATAGAGAGACAGCACACAGAGAGCCAGCACAGACAATTGAAGATAACAATATAATACAGGCATGTTACTAGAATCATATAAGAAGCAATCCTCGCCGTGTAATATTGACCAATTTGGACCTTTTTTATGGAAAGTGCAAATTAATCTTCCCCTCTCAATTATCACTTGACTTCAGCTGATTTATTAATCATTTAAGTTTGAGCATAAGATACCCATAACATACATCTACCTCAATTAGCTTTTAACCTGTATGGCATAAAAAAAGTAGAGTAGAAAAAATGTCACATATGTGAAGTATATAACAAACTAATAACATTCAACAGTAGCTCTATAAAACACAAACATAATGGCATTTCTAGAGAAAAACAACTTTTGGAGACTCATTTTCAACACTTCCTTCTAGCTCTGAGCCTGTGGGGTGAGCTTACCTTTGCTGTCAGTGGAGGGAGGGTTAGGGGACACATACCCTCTTCCATTTCCCATGCTCAAAAGCAGGCAATCAAGCGATAAACTATGAACCATGTTAATGCAGAGATTAAATGCCTCCCTACATATGTAACTTTTGCCAGAGTATCATGGATTTCTCAGCATACAGTGCTCCTTTTAGTATGTGGATCTCTATGTATGCAAATTATTATGGACCTATATTAATTATATCTCCCTGTTGTTTTTCCTTCTAACATTTTAGCCCAATTTACCATTCATTATCATTTTAACTTTCCTTTCACCAGCATTATTACATACTATATATATGAAAAATAAGTACGGTAATATTTAATGTGTTAACAGCTGCTATCTTTGCCCTAAGGTATTGTATAACTCCATATGAGTTCAGGTTACTTGTTTTATGACTGGTCATCGCTTTAACCTTAACAGTACTGTCTAAGACTTAGGCAATGACACTAATAATAATAAAATCAAAACAAGTGTAATGTTATATATATGCTTAAACAAATAATTTTACAGATGTAAATCTAACAACATAATCCTACAGAATAAATAGAAATAGTAAATACATGGTAATTTGAACAAAGTTAGTCTGGCCATTGGAGGCAATTGATCCTAGTTTGTGCAAATGAAGAAGATGGACGTTGAGTAGACATTTGAGAGGACCACATGTGGAATATAAGACTAGTGGATTTGTGGTAGGGGTATCTAAATGTCTTCTACATTAGGAAGTACATGAAAAGGTTACCTTTTTTAAAAACAATGCTAATGTATGGATAACTGGTTGATAGGTTTGCAAGTGCATAATTATTATAGCAGTCTGGTATCTTCATGCTAAGGACATCTTCTTTATTGATAATTATACTGCTTGAAGTGCATAAACTTGTGGTGGATGAAGGGTCTACCCATGACACCATTGTAGGATAAACACTTAGATAACATTAACAATCTTATAGTATGGCAAAGGGATAAAAGTGGGACATAATATACTACTGTGGGGGCGGCTTTAGGTGATTTGGACACCTTAAGACATCACTATAAGTAATGCATGTAGAGCAAGTCAGAGAAAGTAGGAAGGTGAGGAAAAGGAAAGGTCCACTTAATTCAACATAGTTTGGACCACATCAAAGAAAAGATCTCTTAAAACCATGTTGAAATACTTTTAGATTTTTTAAAATATGTCCTTTTTTTCACAGAGACATTTAAAAACGAAATCTCTGTTTACATGGTTACTCAGACATACCCCCAGACACACTCACAGCAATTGCTCCTTGCAATGAGCACAAGCAAACAGAGTGTTAACCCTTCACAAATCCATCTATTTGCTATTCAATTGGAGTCTTTTTGTGGGCTCCAAACAGGTTACGAGTTATGGCCTTGAAAATATTGCGATGGTTAAACCCGTAACTTACAGTCTCCCAAAGCCTTTGATCTTTCACTTTTGGCTAAAATTGCAAATCACTATTCATTTGCTTAATTTCCCCAAGCCCGCAAATGTTTTCACACCTGTAAATGGCAAATGAAGGAGAAAATCCTACGAGTGCTATTCTTGCACTGTAAATGGGTAAATGTCCCCTTAGGTTATGGAAGATGTAAGAAGGGCCTTGTGAGATGTTAGAGAGAAAGCAGATGGATAAGAAGGTACAGAGGGGAAGAGAAAGGGTATGTGAGTGAGAAATGAGCAAGATGATAGTGAGGTGAGATAATGGGGATAAGACTGAGTCAAAGCACAACTGTATGTTTGTGAATTATGAAATAAACTAACTAGCATTGTTGAATTTTTAAGGACATTCATAAAACATATTTTGTACCTTATCAAGTTTTCCAAATAACAAGCTATAAATATGCTATAAATGTGACAGTTCAGTATTCTACAGATGACTAAACTCACGGGAACCACAGGGAAATGTCGTAGCCATTAAGATTTCAAGAGCTAAGGAGTTCTATTGCTACAAATACTACAACACTGCTTATAGTTCCGATAGCTACTATAAAGATAGTGAAATATAAGACAAAATAAAATAAACTAAAATCTTATGTTAAAATAAAATATTGACAGTAATATTGGGAGCAAGTTGTGTTCTGTTCTATACACTGTTTTCTGTGTATTAAATATTCGTTTTTTTGCGATTTATTACTAATATGATTATTTTGTTGTATGTTAGTATTGAATGTTTATTTTCTTATCTGTGCTTTCCAATTCAAGACACAATCAACAACCCTCAGGCCCCTCATTGGACAGCAACTGCGTTGTATTTATTTTGTTTACTTGTTGTTTGAAGCTGAAGGTGACATATAATATATTAGTATTTCTCATCTCCTTGAGATACTGTGTTAACCATATCTAGCACATTTATAAATTATAAGTGTTCAATTCTCAGATTATCGTAGGGGCCACTCAGAACATTTTGCAGAAGGGTCTGGCAAGTTGCTCAGGGCCACTGATTGTTATGTATCTATTGTTACCAAGTAGTTGGATCATTATAAGGCCAATTTAAATTAGTAACATGTTTATGACAGCACTATCAGCAGTGTAAGTCATTGGCATAAAAACATTTTCAGAGAAATTCATAGTCTTAGCAGACTATGCTAGTGCATAGAAGCTTCCATGATAAGAATACTTTCTTTTCAAGACACAAGAGGGTGGTAACAAAGCAGGGCAAGCAAGACTTGCAAGTATACTTGCAAGCTGCCAGTACTAAACCATGGGAGTGAGAGTGGAAGTGTCCAGTGCCAAAATCGTATCTAAATCCAGTTAACAAACCCTCCTCATTCTTCAGTTCATCCTTCCTCTCCCATTGATTGTTCAAGCCAACATGAAGTGCGGAAGATGCAAATATGGTATCCTTCAGACCATGGATGTAGGAGCATGTTTGTTTGTCCCCATCGTCCTACACCCATGCTTCAGACATCGGCATATTTAGGTTTTGCTTCTGTGTGTCCATTTAGGTTTGTGTTCCTTCTACATCCTGATATTTAATCCTCCTTCCCCTGTGTTATGTCCCAGACACGCAATTACCAAGAGGGTGTCATCTTTTATTTGGCCACCTCTTTTTACATAGTTACATAGTAATTGAGGTTGAATAAAGATGTTTAGTCCAACAAGATAAACCTTTTTAGATCTCCTCTGATTTATAATATGTGGGTCATTTGTTAATTACAGAGATTCTTTAACGTTTACTTCTCAGAAGCTTTTTTCTTTTGGGAAAACAGGTAAATTGTTATAGCTTGGCATTTTGGAAGGATGAATTGATTCTAAAAAATGTTGTCACATTTATCATTATGCTTTTTAAAAAAAAATGTCATTAGAAAAAGGGCTTTTTTTGTTGCAATGCTCATGACAGGAGAAAGCAGCAGCTAATAACAGATTTTGAAAGTGCAGGGTCTGCAAACATAGCACATGTCTCTGTGTAACAGGCAGGAAAAATATAATTATATGTATACGTAGGAGCAGCAGAAAAGTGTAAATGTGGAACCATTACGTTTCAGAGATACTCTCTCACATAATGATCGTTGCAATCATTTGAAATTTCAGCAAAAAAAAATCATCTTTTATCTATTTTAAGCAAATTGCATAATTTGCAAATTAAAAGACCCCTGCAGTCAATGCCGGATTACCCATTAGGCAAACTAGGAAGCCGCCTAGGGGCACTTCCCTGTGAGGGGCCCCTGTTTTTTAGCTTAAAATCCATAAAAATACTTTTTTCACAAAATGCAATTTCTGTTGTTTTTCTCAGTTTTTATTTAAGATACACATTATCATGATATGTGTTTGTGTAACATATGCTTGCTGTCCTCCCATAGAAAAATATAAAAAAATATGGCCCACCATAAAATGCATTTAATAAACAAGTAGTAGCTGGGTGTTTGTATGAGCAGCTATATAGTAAAAATGCTGTTATGGGGAAATGTCTAGGATTTACTCACACAGCAAGAGAGCGATATACACGCATAGAAAAGGGAAAAATGGGTGCCTGCACACCTTGCATATGTACTTGCATGGCCTCCTCCACTTCACTACCTAGGGGTTTCAAAACGCTAGATCCGGCACTGCTTGCAGTTCAAGAGAAAGAGGCACTTGCTTGTCAAGTATATATATATATATATATATATATATATATATATAACTAACAATATTAACAGCAGTGTAAGACATGGACATAAAATGTGTTTTTTTTGGGGGGAAAATCAGAATGTTTGAACACTATGTTAATAAGTATAGAAATCCATTTTGTGCTTTAAATCCATTTGTGTGTTTTACATCACTCCCACATAGCTGAATCAGGAGGGTGTGTGTTTTGGCAAGCGCAGTTATTTCTAAAATCCCCAAGAAAAAAGTAATTACACTGCAATTCATATACAAGACTAGTCTGATATCTGGGTGCACTTGGGAATAATGCATTTTAATTGGGACAAAATACTGTATAAGAAGAGCGAACTTCCTCTGACCAATTATTTTATTCACAATCCATCCCTTACCCTGTCTCTTATGTTCTTCAGGGGCAAGTTCTAATTATTACAATTATTTTTGTCTTTTTTAACTTCTCCACTTGTGTACAATATGGAAGATTTAATCAGTTAAAAGTAAATTATTATTATTATTATTATTATTACTTTTATTTGTAACGCGCCAACATATTCCGTAGCGCTATACAGGGGAAAAGAACAAGGAAAAATATAATTTTAACAAACTGTAAAAAATGGGGGCCCTGTTTTTTCCCGAAGCACTCTACAAGATTGAAAACTCTCTACTTACAATTTAAAGGGGTCTCATTAGGTAGGAGGGTATGCAAAGTTAGAATGTTTTTTCATATAGTAGGAAAAGGAAAGCATCTGAGAAAGTGATTTGGTAAGTGATCCTAGTATGTAATATGTTATCTGGCCCTAGTGGTCAGATATTATAATCTGTGAGTGGGAGGTGAGGGGCCTGTGTTAGGAAGTATGTCCCAAGAAGCCAGCAGAAGAAAGAGAGAGAGGGAGAGGAAGTTGGATTTGGACTTGAAGAAGTGTTTCTGCTTATGAGATTTAGAAGGGGGAGGAGATAGTGAATGGAGGAACGAGAGTAGCTCATGGAAGCATAAAAGAGGAGAGGAGAGCATGGAAGGTGAGATGGTTATGTTGGAGACATGATGTGGAAAAGTTGAGAAGAGGAGCTTGAGGAAAAGACAGGATGTAATGAGGAAGTAACAGGCACGAAGAAACATTGTGTAATAGATTAATTAGGTATAGTTAGCAGGTGTTGCTAATTGATCAGCTGTAGGAAATTTGAGTGACTCAATAAATCAAGAGAAACAAGGGGTGGGTGGGTGAGGGGCAGGGGGTGGGTCTGGGAAGTGATTGTAGTTCCAGAGAGAGTGAGAGAGGAGAGACTGAAGCCTATAGGTAGTGGAGAGACTGCAACAGAATATGAGAAGGATGGACAAATGTTATTTCACAGATAAGAAGCAATAAAAACAGGCTTTGGGGTTCGGGGAGCAGGCAAGGTAAGGGGGGTTTCAGACAAATGCATAGGTTTAGATTTGCTTAGAAAAAGTTTTGAAATAAAATATTTCATGGAAACTAACAGGAAATACTCTGTGTAGCGGCTGACATGTATAAATTATACATCTATATTAATCCCCATTTTCTGACATAGGCATATTAAGTGAAAGTCGTGTGTGAGAGGGACGTTTACATTTCTCAAGAGCAGGGATTGCATTTGGGCATATGAGAGGAAAGGGAGTCTGGTGTCAGATTCAGTCAGACCTTAAGGCCTTAAGTGATGAAACAAAGACAAGATGGATCTTCTATGGATCTACAAAAATTAGACTCTAAAAATGATGTTATGTTCATGGCTGATGTTGTTAATTTGTTACATAGCTTGCAAATGTTAAGTTTTCTTGAAATATATTGTATTTTTATGGTCAGCAGTATGTCAACCAACACCGTATCATAAATTCTTCTTTCTACAATTCCACTTATGGGGTTATGTTTGTTACAACATCACTTTCTCTACAGATGTTCTTCATGTCTCTTAAGGTTATTGTTTGGCTAGTGGGTTACCACTTAAAACATCATCATTTGGATGGTACTTATAGCTAAGATATTGTGAAGTGTAACTAGTAACTAGTCATGTTGAAAGGTTGTTTTGTATCTGGGTTTGTAGTGTCAGAACATTTACAGCACACAGACCATGAATGGACATACTCTGCCCTTCCCTGAAAATCTGCCTCTGTATCACTTTCTCTGATAGACCATGAGCCATTTCTTCCTACTACCATTCCGAACTTTTGACCATGATGACCACTTATAGAACACTTCATCCTTCTCTGCCACACTTAAAAAAAGAACTTTGGAAAGCTAGAAATGAGCAACAAAATTAATAAGGACAATGGAGGTACTGAGTTCGGAAGAGAAGCTAAGCAAATTAGATTTATTTTCTCTAGAAAACAGGTGCTTACGTCAGGGTATGATTACCTTATACTAATACATCCAGGGTCAGTAGAAGGCTTTGTCAAGTGAACAGTTGCCAAGAAGCTTACAGTTGACAAGAGTTCACCCCTTGAGGTTAAAAGATAATTGATTTAACATAAAAGAAAGGAAAGGGTTCCTTACAGTAAGGGTGGTCAACCAAAGGAGGTTGTGACAGCAGATTCAACAGATAACTTTAAAACGTTGTATCTATTTTTGATTAAAAAGAGCATTATTATCATTATTATTGTCTTTATTTATATCGCGCCAACATATTCCGTAACGCTGTACAGTGGTATTGTACAAGGCAAAAAACAAACTTAACACCTTATAAAGAATGGAGGGCCCTGTTTTTGAGCATATAATCAAATGCACATAGTGATTGTTTCCAAGACACGGACAAACAATTGAAAACTCGCAAATTTACAATCTAAGAGCATACAAAGTTATGCCAGTTAACTAGAAAAGGTATATATTGATCCTAGGTACAATCCATTTGCCAGGTTGTGGAATCAGGAAGGACTTTATGAGACATGGTTTCAAAGGTTTTTTTTTGCTTTCCTCTGGATCAATTAACAATTCCTAAAATATAGATGTGAGGAGATTTAAAAAAAAATAAAAAATGGTGAACTTGATGGACATACAACCCCATTAAATTCCACCAACGTGTAAAACCGTAGCCTGTAACGGAGCCTGCAAGACTTACGGCTATTAAATTGGCCTCTTAAAGCTACCCGCAAATGATCTGCGGGTTACAGGTGGAAAAATCCTACGGGAAGTCGAAATCTGAATTCCGTTGCTGCAAAGCCTTTGTTCTGTCAAGTTGTTCTGTAACGTTCCAAAATCGCTATTAAATTGATACGTATTCCCAAAGACACCCTGGCGTTCAAACCCGTTACCCGCAAATGGAGGCAAAAATATTACGGCCTCCAAATAGGATCTGCAAAGGGTTTACAGCAAGTTCTCAACACTGTAAAAGACAATATAAACACACCAGTGGACTTTAAAATATGAGGAAAGCATGGAAATGCATTATAATTACTTGCACAACAATCCCCAAATAAAAAATAGGCATTTAAAAAATATTTTCTGTTATCATATGTTGGAATGGTCATGCCTATGCCAATATGAAAAGCTATGCTGCAACATGCATACATTAATTAAAGACACACTACCTGATTAAATAGCAACACAAAAACATGAAACTGCCTGCCATATTAACCCATCTTCTCTAACAGAGGCTCTAATGTGGACCCTGGAATATATATATGACTAGCGAATTGCCCGTCAAAAAATGACGGCAATGAAATTGTAAGTGAGCTAATGCTTTTTGGTGTGTAATAATTAAATATATAATACATTAATAAATGAATATACTTTACCTATTTTGAAGCATTGTGTTGAAGAGCTGTCAATGTGTTTTTATGTTGCTGCAGCATTAGTGGTGTGAAGCTGCTGTGTAAGCGTGGTGAATGTGTGCAGTGTAATACTGTGCATGCGCGAGACGAAACCGTTAGCGGAGTGGTGTACTTCCGCATTGCCGTAAAATGGCGGGTAATCTGTGGTATGCGTCTTCGCGGATTATCCGTATGTGCTTAGTGGTGTTTTGCGAATTTCTTGTGGTGTTTTGCGAGTGTGTTGTGGTGTTTTCCATGTTTAGAGTGCTGTAGCCTCGTTTTCGTTTTGTTCGTCGGCCATTTTTTCTCTTGCTTAGCGATTTTATTAGTGTCTAAACTCTTTTATTTTTATATAAATGAAGGTGTAACTTAATTTTTTGAGGGGCTGGATGGTTCCTCTTGCTGTAGGTAAGCTTTTTATGTGTGTGTTGTGTGTATTTATTGTGTTTTAGATGTTTTTATGTTCGCGTGTTGCGTCCGAGGTCGTAATGTGTGCTAATGTGTCTCGTATGGTGTTTGCGTGTGTAGCCTCTTTTTCGTTTTGCTCGGCAGTCATTTTTTCTGTCGCTTATCACATTTTTTAGTGTGTAAACTCTTTTATTTTGAGTGAAATGAAGGTGTAAGTTGGTTTTTTGAGGTCCTGGATGCTCCCTGTTGCTGTAGGTAAGTTTTTATGTATGTGCTGTGTGTATGTATTGTGTTTGGAATTTTGTAATGTTCGCGAGTTGCGTCCGAGTGTTGCGAGGTCGTAATGTGTGTTAACTTGTGTCGTATGTTGTTTGCGTTGCGAGGAAAAGTTTGCGAGGGTCGTAATTGGTCGTGTTGTTTGCGTTGCGACGTAAAGTTTGCGAGGGTCGCAGTTGTTGGCATGGAACGCCTTCGCCGCTCCATGCCAGCAACTGAGGCCCTCGCCCGCTGCCCTCGCTTTGCGAGGTCCACGGCCCGCTACACAAGCCGCGGACCCTGTCATATTCCAATCAGGCCTTCAGGGGAATGTTGATACTCCACACTATCACAAATTGAACCCTTTAACATCATATATTAGATATATTATATTATGATATCTTATGATCTTATTATTATTAGTATTATATGTATTTATCTATTGCTTAGTAACTGGGGCACATTAGTTTACAGATATAGGAATGTGAAACAAATGGGATATATGCGGATGTCCCATAACCACAACCATTGAAAACACACTGACACAGTGAGAACGGTATAACAAAGCTTTATTTCATACACAGAGCACAATCAGAAAAGGATAAGACTGTGCATTAATAGCTGATACCGGAAGGGCAAGAGGCTGTGGGCTATCAAAGGACACCTAAAGAGTTAACTATTAGACAACATCATACAGATAAAGCATAGCATCTACTAGGCTCACACATGGTCAATACACCACAGTAACCATAATCGGATGTGACATAGGAACATCATATAACACTCCATTTCATAGAAATAACCATTAATGCGCATACTGCAACTATATGGTCGCCATCTGCTATATTAAACAGATGCTAGAAATCATGGATCATGTGATACTAATCAATTCCACACACAATGTGTTTTCATGCATTCATGATGATTCTCAAATAGATTATCGGAATCTGGAAAACATAAGGAGGAGGTGTTGAAACAACCGTAAGCTGTTATTATAGTACATTGTTTTTGCTCTGGACACTATAATAAACCAATTAACATGAGCGTCATCTACGAGCAGTGATGACCATATTGATTCTGTCCTGTTCAATCAGCGTTGAGGATGTGTAATACAACAAGGCATGCTTCACTGTAACCACAATCTTTCAGCAAAGAGTACTATCATTATGCTGATATCACATATCACTGGTATATGGGTGGTACCAAGGACAGACAGATTACACTGTTCACATTACCCCTAAACACATGCACATTGATCCTGATGTCAAACCAAGGAAATGATCAATTGTGTTTGTGGATGACATGAAATACATTAATCCGCTTTCATACTGTTAACGGGATGAAATGCAACTAAAACGCATGTATAACTACTGGTTCCTAATGGGATCCTAATGGGAAAGAGATATGTAATCATATATTGCATTTCAGATCCATCTGCAGTGGTGATTGACACTGATCGAATGCCTGTTGGGAACTGGGTTGAGTGCTCACTCACATGATGGTATGTCACTGCTCGAAGATGAAGAAAAATGCCTTCATGATCATGAGATTTGTCTACTAAAGCCTACAGAGACAAAAAACAGACATCAATCATAACTATATTCTGATTAACTACAACACCTCATCTTAAGGTCAATCCACATTGAACATCAATTGTTGAAATGTTAAACATAACCAGACATGTACACACTCTGTAGCTAGCCAATAGTATGTCAACATCCATAATAATCAGTATTCAGTGTGGAGTGATCAAGTGAGGACTTCGTGGATGGTCCTAAGACCCCCCCACCTTCCATGTCCACCCCGCCCACTTCCAGTTCACACACCAATGTGTGTGGTGTGATATGATATTCAATTTGCATGGTTCTTGCACACCCGTGTCCACCTGTCCTGGTAGGCCCACTACTGCTGCTGGCTCAATCCACTCCTTCAGGATCTGCTCCCATCTACAATAAGTAATATTGGCTGGTGGCCCACCACCAGTTGCAAGCGCAGCTCTTGCCTCCTCTGCCATCTTCCTCTTAAACTTCAGCCGGCTGTTGTAATATCTGTTTTTAACAGACTCTACATCCCTGTTTGCAACCCCTAATGCCGCAACAGCTGAATTTATCTCACTCCAGGCCTCTGACTTCTGGCTTGGCCTCACATCTCTCCCACCATGTATGATCTGATATAGGGTACACATTTCTCTGAGGAGGACATCCATCTTCTCTGGGCTATAATTGGGGGCCCTGTACTTTGCCACAGCCTCATACCCTCCCAACTGTCTTCCTAGGGCCGGTCCCTCCTGGCCTCCCTGTTCTCTTCCTAGGGCTGGTCCCTCATCCCCACTACAATCCCCCCTGGGATCAGGCCCCTGACCCTCTGCCCCTACTCCTTGTGTGCCTTCATCTGGGGGCACATCTCTCTACCCCTGCTGCTCTCCTCTACCTGACCTCCCTGAACCTGGTTCTCCCTCTCTCCATACCTCTAGCTCTCCTCCTCTCCTCCCTCTCATCCTCTCCTCACTCTCCCCCTCCGGTGTTCCCCTCTCTCTCATCCTCTCCTCTCTCTACTCACTTTCCTACTCTACTGCTTTAACCTCCTATGATTTAAGAAATAAAAATAATGAAAAAGAAATATAATAAATATGTTATCATGCCACAAAATGCTTACAGGCACCTAGATTGCATCCAATGTATGTCTCTGCAATTCAATGTTACCTGGAAGCAGACAGGCATGAGTGTCTGGGCCAGTGCAGTGTTGGCATTACATTCCCCGGGATCAGCACCGCACTCTCCAGCCGAATGTACCTGTGTGTAAGTGAGGAGTGAAAGCTGCTGCTGCTGGAACAGCCCACACAGACAAATAAACTTAGCAGAGCATCTTATGTGCAGCTAATCTAGGCCTCTTTTAATAGTGACTCTCAAGCAACCAGAAACTATGTTTATCTGTCATCTACCAATCTCTGTGGGTGCCGGATAACTGAGTCTACTGTATTTGTGAATATTGTGTCTAGGGGAAAAGGATGGTAGAACGGCTGGGGGAGTTTTTAAACTAATAGGTGGGGGAAGGGACTAGATCGTGGGAGGAGATGGGGGAGGGTTAGTATAGTCAATAGGAAGGTATTGCTAAGTAACTCATGTACAGTGGCAGGTACCTCAAAACTACAAACTCATAACACAAGGTGTATGCTTGCTGATGCCAGAAGCTTGCAAGGAAAAATGGGAGAGTTCAAATTATTAAAAGTTAATTCAGAAATGGGATTTTATAGGCATTACTGAAACATGGTGGGATGACTCTCATGACTGAACTATTACTGGATGGTTATAACCTATTTAGGAAAGATAGGGGCAATGGTAAAAGAGGAGGAGGGATTTGTCTGTATGTTAAGCCTGCATTTAAGCCTATAGTCAGAGAAGATATTTATGGGGGGTAGAGTTAAATAGCGTAGCAGCAAATTCCAAAAGAATATTGGTTGGAGTATGTTATAAACCCCCAAATATAATTGAAACTGAGATAATGCAATTATTATTACAGATTGGAAATACAGCTAAGCATGGGCAAGTTCTAATAATGGGAGATTTTAACTACCCTGAAATAAACTGGAAGAGTGAAACCAGCATTTCAGCTATGGGGAGCAGGTTCTTGAGTACACTCAGGGATCATTATCTGGCAAAGGTTATACAAGAGCCTACTAGAAATGAGGCCATCTTGGATTTAAATATCACAAATAATATTGATATGGTATCAAATGTTGAAAAAGGGCCTCATTTGGGAAACAGTGATCACAACACAGTCTCATTTGAGATTTAATTAAAAAATCAAAACTGTAAGGGGCCAACAAAAACTCTTAATTTTAAAAGGGCACATTTTAACGGTCTAAGGGCAGCAATACAAAGTATAGACTGGGACCGAGAACTGATAGGTAAAAACACTGAACATAAATGGACAACATTTAAATCCTTACTAAATTTACCTACACATCAGCATATACGAAGTGGAAATAAAAGTAAAAGGAGTAAATTATATCCAACGTGGCTTAACAATGATTTAAAGATCAAGATACTGAGTAAAAACAGGCATTTAAATTATACAAACAAGAGGGGACAGAGACTGCCTCATGTAAGTACATGGAAATCAACAAGGCTTGCAAAAGGGCTGTTAGAATAAAATAGAAAATTAAAAATTTGTTGCAAAGGAGGGTAAGACTAATCCTAAAATATATTTTAAGTATATTAATGGGAAGAGGTCCAAGAAGGAAGCTATTGGAGCATTACAATGTGACACAGGCCACCTGACAATTCGTGACCAGGAAAAGGCAGATGAGCTAAATAGTTTTTTTTCTTCTATATGCAGAAGAGAGGTACCAGTGGTTGAGTCAATGCAACATAAAGGGGCCACACTACCTTCACCAAATAATTGGTTAAGGAAGGAATCCAAAAGAGGTTGGAAAAAATAAATGTTAATAGAGCTCCAAGTCCTGATGGAATACATCCAAGGGTACTGAGGGAACTGAGTTCTGTAATAGCCAAACCATTATATTTAATTTTTCCACATTCACTCAACACAGGGTCTCTACCAGATGACTGGAGAAAAGCAGAGGTGATACCTATATTTAAGAAGGGAGCAAGAGCAAATATGGTGAATTATAGACCTGTTAGCCTCACTTCTGTAGTGGGAAAGCTTTTAGAAGGGTAAATAAGGGATAATATACAAGAATATGTCTACTCAAACAGGATTATAAGTAGGAGTCAACATGGACTTATGAAGGATAGGTCATGTGATACAAATCTAATTAGTTTCTATGAGGAGGATAGTAGGAACATGGATCAAGACACTTTAGTGGATGTAATACGAATAAATGTAAAGTTATGAATCTGGGAAGGAAAAATAGCCATGCAATTTATAAACTTAATGAAGCAAATCTATGGGTATCAGATATTGAAAGGGATTTGGGAGTGCTTGTGGACAACCACCTAGGTAACAGTTCTCAATGCCAAGCAGCATCTGTAAAGGCAAATAAAATATTAGCATGTATTAAGAAGGGTAAAGAAGCAAATATTTTTCTGCCACTATACTAATCTCTAGTACGCCCTCAATTGGAATATGGAGTACAATTTTGGGCACCACTTCATAACAAGATCATTTTAGAACGGGAAAAAGTACAGAGAAGGGCAACAAAACGAATAAGGAGAATGGAGGGGCTAAGTTATGAAGAAAGACTAACCAAATTAAACTTATTTTCTCTAAGAAAAAGGTGTCCAAGAGTGGATATGATTACCCTATATAAATATATCCAGTGTCAGTATAAAGATTTGTCAAGGGAGCTTTTTGTGCCAAGAGGTTTTCAACTAACAAGAGGACATCTTAAAGAAAGAAAAGGGTTCTTCACAGTAAGGGTGGTTAATCTGTGGAATTCTCTACCAAGGGAGGAGATGACAGCAGATTCAATAAATAACTTTAAAAAGTGATTGGATATATTTTTAGATAAAAGGGACATTCAGGGTTATCCTTGTTAATTAGAGAGGGAGTATTGATCCAGGGAGGAATCCAATCTCCAGTATTTGGGGTCAGGAAAGATTTTTTTTTTCCCTTTTGAAACAATTGGCAAGGTTTTGCTTGTTTTTTTTTCTCTGTTTGCTTCCTCTGGATCAATTAACAATTAATCCGCATATTGCAGATCAGAGGAGATCGCAAAAGGCTGAACTTGATGGACTAAAAGTATTTTTTCAACCTCAATTACTATGTAACTATGTAACCTTCAGACTCACTAACCAGTCCTGGGTTTGCAATGAGGCTCACTAAAGGCTGCAATGTCTATTTCCTTTGGGGAAAACTGACTCTTTGCCGCATTGACCTACTTATAACAGTTTATATAATTTTCATTTTGAGCATAGAAATGATAACAGAATAAATTAAATACAAATACAGATTGAACGGGACAGTGTTAACATATTAAGAAGAGACAGAGAAAGGAAGACAGAAGCAGAAAGAGGGAGCCAATGGGAAAAAAGGGGGCACAACTTTACACCAGGAATTTGATATATTTTCAGCACAGACACAGTGTTTGGCAGTGGGACTGCCACATAAAATGCATTGGGAGCTGTAGTTTGCACAACCATGATGTAAATTTGTCGGCTGGTAACAAATAGATAATACTCACTCAGTATAATTATTTTCTTGCCATTGTTGAAATAATTTTTTGATAAACAAAATTCAAGTTTGTTACAGTATGCAGCTAGCTCTGATTAATCATCAGATTCCTAGTCTCAGCACAGCTGGATATTGAGGTGATCACTATGTCTGGATCATAAGAAAATATTCTCACAGCTCTTGGTGGTTTCCTTCATTAATTGTTTCTATATGAAATTTTGAATAACTAAACTGTAACAGAAAACTTTTTAGCCATCAAAAATAAAAAAAAATAAGACAAACCTTACCTGTAAGTACAGTAGATATGTAATTATTTGTTACTGTGTAACCCTGTTTTCTTTTCTCAGTTGATTCTGTCTCCTACATCGAGAGGTTGTGTCCTTGTAAACAAATGTTTTTTTTCCATTATTCTTGTTGACAACACTGGTATTTTTAGCTGCTACATTTCCATTATGCAGCTAGAAATTTTCCTACACATTCAGCGCCTTATACTATCTCTGAAGGCTGATCAGCAGAAACCAAGATGGTAGATTCCACTACTGCATAATTACAGTGCTTGCAAAAGTATTCACCCACTTGACTTTTTACCTATTTTGTTACATTACAGCCTTAAGTTCAATGTTTTGTTAATCTGAATTTTATGTGATGGATCAGAACAAAATAGTCTAAGTTGGTGAAGTGAAATAAGAAAAATATATACATAAAACTATTTTTTAGAAATAGAAAACAGAAAATTGGCATGTGCGTATGTATTCAGTCATTTGTTATGAAGCCCATAAAAAGCTCTGGTGCAACCAATTACCTTCAGAAGTCACATAATTAGTGAAATGATGTCCACCTGTGTGCAATCTAAGTGTCACATGATCTGTAATTACATATACACACCTTTTTTTGAAGGCCCCAGAGGATGCAACACCTAAGCAAGAGGCACCACTAACCAAACACTGCCATGAAGACCAAGGAACTCTCCAAACAAGTAAGGGACAATGTTGTTGAGAAGTACAAGTCCCGGTTACGTTATAAAAAAATATCCAAATCTTTGGTGATCCCCAGGAGCACCATCAAATCTATCATAAACAAATGGAAAAAACATGGCACAACAGCAAACCTCCCAAGAGACGACCGCCCACCAAAACGCATGGACTGGGCAAACAGGGCATTAATCAGAGAGGCAGCACAGAGACCTAAGGTAACCCTGGAGGAGCTGCAGAGTTCAACCGCAGAGACTGGAGTATCTGTACATAGGACAATAAGCCTGTAAGCTCCATAGAGTTGGGCTTTATGGCAGAGTGGCCAGAAGAAAGCCATTACTTTCAGCAAAAAACTAAATTGCAGATTTTGAGTTTGCAAAAAGACATGTGGGAGACTCCCAAAATGTATGGAGGAAGGTGCTCTGGTCTGATGAGACTAAAATTGAACTTTTCAGCCACCAAAGAAAAAGCTATGTCTGGCGCAAACACCATCCCCACAGTAGAACATGGTGGTCAGCAGCTGGGATTGGGAAACTGGTTAGAGTTGAGGGAAAGATGAATGGTGCTAAATACAGGAATATTTTTGTGCAAAACCTGTACCACTCTGTGTGTGATTTGAGGCTAGGACGGAGGTTCCCCTTCCAGCAGGACAATGACCCCAAACACACTGCTAAAGCAACATTTGAGTGGTTTAAAGGGAAACATGTAAATGTGTTGGAATGGCCTAGTCAAATCCCAGACCTAAATCCAATAGAAAATCTGTGGTCAGACTTAAAGATTGCTGTTCACAAGCGCAAACCATCCAACTTGAAGGAGCTGGAGCAGTTTTACAAGGAGGAATTGTCAAAAATCCCAGTGTTAAGATGTGGCAAGTTCATAGAGACTTATCCAAAGCGACTTGGAGCTGTGATTGCCGCAAAAGGTGGCTCTACAAAGTATTGACTTTAGGGGGGTGAATAGTTATGCACATTGACTTTTTCTGTTATTTTGTCCTATTTGTTGTTTGCTTCACAATAATAATTAAAAAAAAAACATCTTTAAGTTGTGGGCATGTTCTGTAAATTAACTGATGCAAAACATGAAAAATGCCAAGGGGGGTGAATACTTTTGCAAGGCACGGAAAATATAAGGTCATACATTGGAGGCTGTATTATTCTTTATATTCTTAAAACATGTTGCCTTTTTTTTCAAGTGTAGTTCTTCAAAAGATAATATTTGAAATGCGGGTCTACAGTGCACACTTGCCCAGTAAACGCAAGGTTCTATCTATGCTTGCATGTTCTGTGAGCTCTCCCCTGTAAATGACCCCAATACCTTAAAAATAAATTACTCCTGCATTACAAGTGGTAGAGGAGAGTTGTGAAGGGCTATGATATCAATTTTGGAGTATGACTGACTTTCACACATAGAGGGCGCTAAAGAGTTTTATGAGCACAGTTCATTTATATACTGTACTGTAAAGATAAACTTTATTACACTGTATAAAAATATAGGCTTTTGAACAACATTTCCAGCTAATGATACCCCTGCATCAAGTCCCAAACAAGAATTATCGTTTTTCTGAGACGTAGCAGAAGTGCAGCTGTTCTTCCAAGTATTTTCCACAATTTCCCACAGCACACAGTGTTGGCAGATGCAAGAATACAAAATAATTGGTTTTCAATGGAAAGTAGTAATATATCTTGGGATCCCTGGTGGTCCAGTTGTTTGGATTTGGTGCTTTCAATGCTGCAACCTGGGTTCGATTCCAGTCAGGGAACCAAGAGGTCATACCACCTTGAAGCCATGCAGGGTTGGGCCTAATCAGGATGTGGATGGAAGACCACCTAGGAATACCAGGAGCTATAATCTGTTGCCCACCGGAGAAGCAACTGGCAACCCACTCCAGTTTCTCTTGCCATAAATACCAAGTGGATCAGCATGGTGTGTTGCTGTCTATGAGGTCACAAAGAGTTGGACACGACTGAAGGTCAGAAACACACACGCAGTAGTAGATCTTATTATTTAACTTCTTTGGAGCTAATAATAATGTTTTGAAATAGACTTTAATAATACATGGTTGAAAACATAAAAAAAAACATTAGCACAATGAATTCTCATAGTTAGTGCTGAATTTTCAAATTAAAATGCATTTAGGTGATAAATCAATGGCCCATGTTTACTAAAGTGTGAAGTTTTGGAAAAGTCTTGGCAATATCAAATCTTAGTACATTTGGCACAAATGATAACATAAGAATGAAACAATATTATTTTTATGGAGCAAGACGGTTGTTCAGTGGAGGACTGAGTGGAGAGGAGGGAAGAGGTGAGAAGGTTATGTTAGATATCTGGATCCCAATAAGTTTGACAGCAACACCCTTATCCTGCACATGCTGAGAAGCATTCATCTAGATACAAGCACTGCTCTCCAGAAATGCCCCTCTCAATTGTAAATAGTTATTTTGAAGAACTACACTAGCCGACAGGGTCTCGTATAATCATGCAACAATATAAAGAATGAGATATTAGATAATCCCCTCTACCTGTTTTGTTTCTGCAGGAATGTCAAGCAGTTGTTTTAATTTATGTCTGCCTTACACTTAGGCCACAAAAAATGTAAGGTTTTGGAGTAAGGGTATAGATACAATTGCCATAAGTCAGGAGGAAAACAATATTATAATATTCTCATGCATGCACCTATCATTTAGGGAGGGCAGTTATCCACCTGCCCCAATGCACAAGTCATCACTGGCAATTCGGTTGCAGTGTAGTTTTTCATTTTAGGTTTCAGTAATCTACTTCCTGATGTGAGAGGAGACATTGAATACACAGGAAGTTTGTCTCTGCACTATTGGAAGGTGGCATATACTGTACATCTGCAATTGTATGTATTAGCTCTAATGGAAAGCTCATTTGTTTACAGCAGGGGTTGTCAGCCATTTAATACCTACCACCAACTTTTGATGGTAACATTTCCTTACCGTCCACCGGTGCTGCAGTAACTCAGTTTACCCACTATCATTTCTGGTTACATAAATCATATGTACTTAATAGATAGTGATCCAGTCCTGACGGCTGTCCCTGGGCTCTCTCACCAGCTCTCCGACCAGTCACGTGTGGTGGTGATGGTCCCCGCCGTGTAAGGGCACTCGTCAGCCACACCACCTAGCGATTACCCCGCCGCCCATCTTGAAAGCTTGAATCACCCACTAGGGACCAGGTTGACTATCACTGGTTTACAGGGATATACCCCTTTGCGGAGAAGCTACATGGAACATGTTTAGGAAAGAAAATGGAAGCCTTCAATAAAGAATAATTGCATATAAAAAGTGAAAAATGTGAATTAAGAAACATTTAATGTATACACATAAAAATATGGTTGGTCCTTTTGTACCTCATTTATGTAATTATATTAAATAGCAGCACAATCATTACAACTAACTTTATGGCATTCAAATGAACATGTACCACATAGGAAGAAAACAGGAAATTATCTACTTCCACTTTATAATATACAATAGATAAGTTGGGATAACAATTTATGTAATGCTTTTAAATTAATGAATAATCCCTATATTAAACATTCACTGCCTTTATGGTCACCACATAGATGAAAATTTTATTTTTGTAGAACACAGTTACTTTTGTCCTTAAAATAATGAAATTGTTCCTGGAACAGAAAGGCAACAATTTTAACGGTGGTAAAAGCAGATATGTTTAAGAGTGCACAATTTTTATATTATTATATTGCATTGTGGTGCTCTTCAATTGTCTGTAGACACAAAATTACCTGTAACACTATTTGATAAAAATGTTTACTTTCACCACATGGCAAATGTATATTATGGAATATTTATTCTTATCGTATTATTCCCAATTACATGAAAAATTTAAATTTAAACTAAATTGGGAAAAATTTTTTTAGGAAAAAGTCTAGAATCTGAAAAATGTAACAAGTTTTTTCAATAATCATGCAGAGAGAGTAGAAAAGAATCATTAACTGATATTTCTTTACTTACATGTAATTTGAGTGGTACCTTCTCAATTGCAGAAAATATTTCCATCAGATTTTTCATATGTTTTAGAGGATTTAATGAAGTTGTCAAAAGGTTTTTGAGCTATGGAATAAAGTTTATAAAATATTGTCTTATATTCCCTGTGGAAGCGTGGTGACGTCATGAGGCACGTTGCGTATTGCAAAGCACGACAGGTAATGACGTAATGACGTCACAACGCGACCAGAGAAACAGGGTCTATGAGGGAGCAATCTGTATACATATGCACATATAAAGGTCAGAACTTCTTACTTTTATGATTATTACCATTGATAAAGCCCAATAAACGGGCGATATGCGTCTGGTGGATACAGGTAGACAAATTGGTGTCTTTTTTTATTTATTCTTTTATATATTTTATTTTATGATAGCAACAGCTAGCTGTTTTCTTTGTATATATTAATTTTATCTTATGCATTTTGATGGACTTTCAACATTTCTCTGTATAATCTGATCTTGAAAAGAACATCTAACTCACAAATAGAGGTTTGGCCACTTAATCTGATCTTTCACACACTGGGGCTGAGTACCCCTATGTGAATGAAATTAGAGATAAGAGTCCCGAGAGACTAAAAAGGTAGACCATTGTCCTCTAGTACAGTTTTTTGGAAATCAGATATAGAGTGATTTTCCCTTTTTCTAACTGGATTATACTTTACCCATTTACCAATGAGGATCTGTTTCGTGAAAAGAAGTGGATAATGTGGATGCGAAAGATCTGAGTATAATCCTGTACATATACAATACCTCTTATATAGAGGTTGCTACATGTGAGTGTCCATTTTTTATCTTTGTGTGCTTTATTATAAATTAATATTAAATTGCACTAGGAAGTGCCGTGAGCTTTTCCCTTGTTTCTTCCATTTTTTATATTTTATTTATGGAAATCAAACTAAATCCAACTCATGGGACTAGCATGTAATTTTACATCTAATTCCTCAAAAATATTATTACAGTTCATTTTTGAACTGGAAAATTTCCAGATGGAAATTTAAGATTTATTTTACTTAGTTTTAATTAAAATAATTATATAATTATAATGGAAATATTATCCAATACTTTAGATAATAACATTTTAAAATATTTGGACCCTATGGTCAAACTTTAAATATGCTAATCATCCAATTCCGTCTCTTACATATAATGGAGATTTAGATTAATTGATCATTTCAATTTATCTATTATAACATAATTTTTCATTATTACTATGTTCATTTCTAGTACTATTAATATTTAAATTAAACTATATTTAATACTGTATTTATAATACATCTATTCTATAATACAATATTATTGATGTTATTTTTGCTATTTATTCTACTATTATATTTTATTCTGTAGAACATATTCTTTTTTATATTCTTTTATTGATAAATTGATTTATTTGATCATTTTTAAACATATCATTTTTTATTTTTCTTTAAAATGTAATAAAAATCAGAAAAAAAGGATTGGATTTTTTTTATTTATTATTTCTAACAACATTTTGCACATCAAGCTTTGTTATTCAAAAGACTAGATGGGATAAAAATGTCACCAGTGGTCCTATGAAATAGAGAAGTAATAATAAAGAAACAATATGTTTCTTGCTCTATAATCAGACCTAATAATCCTATTCCTTCTTACTCTACCGGTTGCATCTGTACTTCATTGATAATACATTAGTTCTACATATAAACTACTTTTTGCCTGGAAAAACTATTAGAACAAATAGTGTTCCTTCTGAGATCCTCTTTTTATTTGAGATGCATGTTTTATTCATTCAATTAAATAGAGGTGAAGAATTCACAGATAAGAAGACTGTTTCTATTTAAGATTTAACTTTATTACATTGTAGACATTAGAAAGCCACGCCCTTTAAACAATAGAGGAGTATGTTACTCATCAATCACTCTGATAATACTGTAAGTACATTAAAGAGTCCATAGGATCACTGAGAGTCGGACATGATTGAGCGACTGAATACAAAAGACTCATATAAATGTATGTGTATTCCCTCCCCCAGTTGTTACAAATTAGAAATACAACATAATGTATTATTGTATATACAATTTCCATAATAGTACTATGGCCAAGTAAGCCAGGCAGGGATCTCAAAATAGTGCACTTTGATGAATTTCTATGATTTCTCTTATACAGGCATCAGAATATACAATGTCTAAATTCTGAAACGTTTTTCTAAAGAATCACATTGTTCTATTTGCAGGACTCCAGTAGCTTTGAATACTTTGAAATGAGCTGTAATTTGCCTTGGCAGCACCAAGACGTAGTTGGTTACAGTCAAATATGTACCATTAAAGGCATTTTTCTCATTAAAACACACAGAATGATGTTAGAATAGATAGCAGAATGCAGAGGAAATGATAACTGATGAAGATATATTCATTTCTGTCTCTCCCTTTCATCTTCAAAAATTTTAATAAAATAATAACCTTATATCAAGGAAAAAAATCACAAACATCACATTCAATGCTGCTGACGGGTCATATGATATTCATGTTTTGCAATTAAGAGCCACTTTCTCTCAGAATCATTATTTTTTTATTATTGTAGCGTGCCAACATAGAGCCCTATTCTATTAGAAGCCCATAAATACCTCTAACCCATAATTTTTGCTGCAGCTGTTTTTATCTCTAAATGTTTAGATGTATTCTATTCACTCAAGCCTGCAATTTACCTTCTTAGCCTAAACTTGTGATAATATGATCTCGAAATATTTAAGCAAGGCCATAATTTACTTCTTAGGCACAATTCTGCATTTACCCGTATCCTCACCCACCACTTTCTTCTTCTCCAGATTCACAGCCAATAGTAAATGAGACTGTCTTCATGATATCAGTAAAACATGGAAGTCAGACGTAATCTGCAATCGTAGGCTACAAATTAATTAGTTTCAATAAGTAATATTTGCCGATCGGGCTCACAATCAAACAATCTAGCACTCTATAAAATGCATTCGCTCATCTGTTCTAGTCCATGCAGGTTTCATCATATGTATTAACCCCCTGGGTCAAGGATAAATATTACTCAGAAATAATAGTTAAAACAAATATTTTTTTCATTGCATATTTGTGGGTTTGAGACTGTTGTGCAATTAATTCTAATGTTTCCAATAGTTTTAAAGTACAGGATTGTGTTTTTAATTGCTGTTACAGCTCTAATAAGTGTTTGAAAAAGCCCTTGCAAGTCCAAATTTAGTACTTTTTATGCTGGAAAACTGTACCGGACTTCACTTAGGGCAGCAATGTCAATAGCCAGCCTTGATAGTTTGTGGGCTACTAGAGCAGTGCATCGTTCTGGACGACAGCTCTCTGTTGTGTCAAGCATAGTTCTGATGTTCCAACATGGGAGTTTCAGTCCAAGTACACCTTGTGAGGCAGGTGTGAGCCTTTTCTTTTTTACTGAGTCTCGTCTGCATTTGGAGATGCCCATTGACCATGGCTAGCCAACTGGGTGAAGTAGAGACAAGCTTTCTTTAGGCCACCTTTTCTAGGCCCCTCTCCATGTGGAGCAAGCACAGAGAAGGCTGCTTGGTTCGTCAGGGTACTGCCGAATGATGCCGTCGTCTCCTGGTTCAGCATTAGGCGACCCATACACCTGAACCGCCTGCATGCAGGATTGAGACAGCGGCTTCCAGTTACATCTTCCACCTGCCATTTCACCCCTTTCCCATCGCTGCAGGACTTTAAATTGTTGATTGTTCTAGATGTAGACATGCCCTCTTGGGCCTGCGCAATGGAGTTTGCAGTGTGCGCAGTACTGTTCCCACCCTTTACACTCAGGGTTCGTGTCATGGCCTAGCAAGCTTGGACGGTGACAGTAAGGTCCTCGAGTCGTAGGTGTTATATTGGAGTGTCCTACTCCTAGATGGATGGTCTTACAGGGCTAACAAGCTGCATCTGCCTGGGTTTTAAATAAGAGTTTTCCTTCTCCTAGGCTGGCTGCCAACCAAGGCTAACAAGCCCAGCCTACACATCCGGTTATACCGCCAGACATTTGGTCGTGCCATAACGTAGCAAGCTCTGTAAAAACGGAGGGCACCAACAAGAAGGTGTTGATACATACACAGTAATGCAGGAGAGGTCATATGCAATGACCTCCTTATTGGCAAGCCAGCCAGTGGTCACACAGCAATCACTACACCGGAAAAGGAAAGGCGATGTATTGCGCATACACTTTCCATGGGCGAGGTCACCCACCACCCGAAATGCTACTTACGGGTGCATGGTTTACGGTTTAGGCTTTTGGCCAGTTAGCTGTGGGCTTGTTCAATTGAATTGCTCTGCAACTGTTGCAAATTTCATACTGGCCACAGACTTACAGCCGGTATAAAGGCAACTGCGGGCTTGCAATTGAATGTGGGCCCATGTTTCTATTTCTTAGAAATATGCTACTTTCTTGTATAGTGTTGACTCTTTGTATTCGAACATTGACAAAAGACCTCTAATAATGCTGCTAAACAAGACTATGAATTATTAATCAAAAATGGAACAAATAGTTATTGCACATGCCAAAGGATCCGTTGCAGTATAGGGAAAAATGAAGATTATTCTATATTTATAAATTATTAAAATGATATGTTTGATGTAAGAGGAGGAATATTTTACCAGCTAAATCAATGTTGCTGGTGAAAAGTATGTAAATATACATTAGGGATACTGTTAATGGCCTTAAACCTCTGTTTTGGTCTGTGGTTCTCTTCCCTTTTTCCTTTTTACACTGTGCATATTTTCCTATGTTTATTTATTTTTGCATCTCTCAAAATGGGAATAAAAATTGTAAGGCTGGCAATGCTGTTTGCCACACAATGTGAGGCTTTTGTGTCTCCGAGCACCATTTGCGTGGCGCGCGCTGACTGCCGTTAGTTTTATTTTAAAAAGTCCTGCGTGCCTGGCGTTGTTCGTGTGTTACTGTCTTCGGCATTGTGTATTTTCGAAGTTCTGTCCTGGCATTGCTGAGCCTCGTTTTCATTCTGTTTCAGAATTTGTAAGTTTTTTCGGCCGCCATTTTTTCCCTCATTTAGTGGATTTTCGAGTGTCGAAAAACGCAACATACGGCTCCAATTAGTTTGCAACTTCACTCCCAGGCTTCCTGCCTCTCCTCCTGTGCTGTGTATGAGTGTGTTATTATCTGTTTTACATTCTGGTGGTTTTACAGTGTTTTGGAGTCTTTTGTGCTTTGCAAGGCTCGCAGTGCAATGAACGCCTTCAGCGCTAATTGCAGCCTAAGTCATGCGTGCGTCAACTGCTCGGCTTCCTTCGCGATAGCCACAAGTGCGTGACCAACATCGCAAACACCCCCAACACTGACAACTATATATGTGATTTTTCCCTTCTTTATGTGTACTTATATATATTTCTTTTTAGGGTTAGTATTCCATGTAAATGAATTGTACATTAGAATTGGCGTAAAACAATGGGTGGGATTGATGCCTTCTTAAAACAAATATTTAGACTGATGTAGTTTAGGAAAGACCGCACATGTTTATAAAGCATGTAACACATGAATAACATTAGCTAGGTGTAAGACCATTTTTAGAAAAAGCATGACAATGGTCAGGCAAAAAAAGAAGAAAGAAAATAAAATAGCCATACTTATACCCCCTAAGCCTGTCTGTCACTTTCTCTGGAGGCAGCATCCTTGTAAACTAATGAGCATTTCCAGTGTTCAGTATAAATTACCTATAAAAGGCAATATATTAGAAGTTTGTTTTCTATTCTAAAATAGTTTGCATGTTCTCAAGGTTAGATATTTAAAAGAGTAAATTTTAAATATATGACCAGGGAGGTATTTTAATTTTTGCAGATGATATTTGTGTATAGAAGGTTTTATGTTGTCTGACTTCCAAATAATTTGGAGCCTAAGGACATGCACCTACTCACTGAATATTGGAGTAAGGGAGAAACAGAAGAGGGAGTTTGTTTCGCTATATGAAACAGTGCATAGTAAATTCAGGGATGCAAATGTCAGTTACTTGAAATGCTTAGTAAATTCACCCTATGTATCCACCCTAGATCTAATGATTATTTGTCCCACAAAATTGAACAGAAAAAAGTGTTCCATTGAAGGATTCTGGGTAGCAACACACAGTTGAGACTTATTAGCATCTCACTACCCAGAGTCCTTCGTGTAGAGTAATTTATTTATGCTGTAAAGCAGGTCTCCTGATTATCTTGTGATATGTGTGTTTGTGTCATTCAGTTGTGTCCTACTCTCGGGGACCTCATGGACTGCAGCACACCAAGCTGATCCACTTGGTATTCATGGGAGAGATACTGGAGTGGGTTGCCAGTTCCTTCTCCAGTGGGCAAAGGCATACAACTTCTGATATTCCTAGGTGGTGTCCCATCCAAGTACTGTCCAGGCCCAACCCTGCATGGCTTCAGGGTGGTGTGACGTGTTGGTTCCCTGACTAGCATCAAACCCAGGTTGCAGAGGTGAAAGCACCGAATCCTAACCACTGGACCACCAGGGAACCCTTGTTATATGTAGACATGCTTAAATGGTCTTTTCTATTTAGACAAATATTACAACTGCTTATAGGATTATTTTAGGCATAAACTTTAATGTACAGGGAGTGCAGAATTATTAGGCAAATGAGTATTTTGACCACATCATCCTCTTTATGCATGTTGTCTTACTCCAAGCTGTATAGGCTCGAAAGCCTACTACCATTTAAGCATATTAGGTGATGTGCATCTCTGTAATGAGAAGGGGTGTGGTCTAATGACATCAACACCCAATATCAGGTGTGCATAATTATTAGGCAACTTCCTTTCCTTTGGCAAAATGGGTCAAAAGAAGGACTTGACAGGCTCAGAAAAGTAAAAAAAAGTGAGATATCTTGCAGAGGGATGCAGCACTCTTAAAATTGCAAAGCTTCTGAAGCGTGATCATCGAACAATCAAGCGTTTCATTCAAAATAGTCAACAGGGTCGCAAGAAGCGTGTGGAAAAACCAAGGCGCAAAATAACTGCCCATGAACTGAGAAAAGTCAAGCGTGCAGCTGCCACGATGCCACTTGCCACCAGTTTGGCCATATTTCAGAGCTGCAACATCACTGGAGTGCCCAAAAGCACAAGGTGTGCAATACTCAGAGACATGGCCAAGGTAAGAAAGGCTGAAAGACGACCACCACTGAACAAGACACACAAGCTGAAACATCAAGACTGGGCCAAGAAATATCTCAAGACTGATTTTTCTAAGGTTTTATGGACTGATGAAATGAGAGTGAGTCTTGATGGGCCAGATAGATGGGCCCGTGGCTGGATTGGTAAAGGGCAGAGAGCTCCAGTCCGACTCAGACGCCAGCAAGGTGGAGGTGGAGTACTGGTTTGGGCTGGTATCATCAAAGATGAGCTTGTGGGGCCTTTTCGGGTTGAGGATGGAGTCAAGCTCAACTCCCAGTCCTACTGCCAGTTCCTGGAAGACACCTTCTTCAAGCAGTGGTACAGGAAGAAGTCTGCATCCTTCAAGAAAAACATGATTTTCATGCAGGACAATGCTCCATCACACGCGTCCAAGTACTCCACAGCGTGGCTGGCAAGAAAGGGTATAAAAGAAGAAAATCTAATGACATGGCCTCCATGTTCACCTGATCTGAACCCCATTGAGAACCTGTGGTCCATCATCAAATGTGAGATTTACAAGGAGGGAAAACAGTACACCTCTCTGAACAGTGTCTGGGAGTCTGTGGTTGCTGCTGCACGCAATGTTGATGGTGAACAGATCAAAACACTTACAGAATCCATGGATGGCAGGCTTTTGAGTGTCCTTGCTTAGAAAGGTGGCTATATTGGTCAATGATTTGTTTTTGTTTTGTTTTTGAATGTCAGAAATGTATATTTCTGAATGTTGAGATGTTATATTGGTTTCACTGGTAAAAATAAATAATTGAAATGGGTATATATTTGTTTTTTGTTAAGTTGCCTAATAATTATGCACAGTAATAGTCACCTGCACACACAGATATCCCCCTAAAATAGCTAAAACTAAAAACAAACTAAAAACTACTTCCAAAAATATTCAGCTTTGATATTAATGAGTTTTTTGGGTTCATTGAGAACATGGTTGTTGTTCAATAATAAAATTAATCCTCAAAAATACAACTTGCCTAATAATTCTGCACTCCCTGTATAGTGAAACTGGCTATTACTACAATGCCATATTCTGGAAAGGTGTTTTAGAAATGTCTGCCACGAGAAAAACTTTTTAAATACAGCTTAAAATATTATTTTCCTTAATATAAATGAAAAAATAAAGGCGTGAAACAAACTTAAAATAAATCCCAGTGATATGACAGTAATATAATGCACTCAAGGAGCCTCATTCAATTCCGAGTTGCCCAATTGAATAGGGCTCTATATAAGCACATACCAAAAAATTTTAACAAACTTTTTAGTTACTGAACCTCTATGCAAAACCAAGGTTTTTACTAACTAAAATAGCTTATATAGAGCCCTATTCAATTGACAAATTTCAAATTGAATGAGGACCTAGGTGTCTCAACGTCAAGGAAAAAGTAACGAAATATTGATTTGTGGCTATACAGTTTTTAGTATACCATTGGGGCCCTAATTAGATTTTTTTCACTATATTATTTTTTTTTCCACATCAGTTTACGTCAATACTGCAACAGAATAATGGACTAAATTTGTTCCATATCAGACACTAAGGGCCTCATTCAGTTGCAATTTGGCCAATTGAATAGGGCTCTATATAAACACAGAGCATATTTTTTTACAGAAGATTTTAGTTAGAGAACTTCTATCCAAAAGCAAGGTCTTCACTAACTAAACACTTCTGTAAAAAAATATGCTCTGTGCTTATATAGAGCCCTATTCAATTGGCCAAATCGCATTGAATGAGGCCCTAAGTCATGGAATCTAATGGCTACTAATACGGTGTGCATACAATCAATAACCTTCCAATACCACAAGATGAATAATTATATTGATAATATAGAGTTTAAGGATAAATAAAGTGCATATCTATACAATAGTCACGCACTTCAGCCCGTTGTCTTGGAGTTCTACTGGACCCCGCTCTGTCTTTTATCCCTCATATATAATCACTAACTAGATCTTGTCTTCTCCATCTAAAAAACATCTCCAGAATTTGTCACTATCTTACACAAGACACAACTAAAATTCTAATACACTCTCTAATCATCTCTCGACTAGACTACTGCAACTGGCTTCTTGTTGGCCTACCCACCACCCGACTATCTCCACTTCAATCCATTATGAATGTCTCTGCTAGACTCATCTTCTGTACACAACGTTCAGTGTCGGCATCACCTCTCTGTCAATCACTCCACCGGCTTCCCAAAGCCTCTAGAATAACATTTTAAATCATGACCCTAACTTACAAAGCCCTCAACAATAACGCTCCCATACATCTCTGCTCTCTTCTCCAAATACTCCCCCACCCGCCCTCTTCGTTCTGCTAATGACCTTCTTCTTTCTACAACGCTTGCCACCTCCTCTCACTCCCGCCTCCAGGACTTTTCTTGTGCTGCCCTAGTCTCTGGAACTGCTTGCCTCGCTCCATCAGATTATCCTCTTGCCTCAAAACATTTAAAACCTCACTTAAAACGCATCTCTTTAAAGAAGCGTATCATCTTCCACCCTAACACACTTATCACCTTTCTCTCCCTCTTTTACCACCCACTATACCTTAGATTGTAAGTCTGCGAGTTTCTATCCTAATTACTTTGGGAATTGACCATGGACATTGGATTCCTAGCTCAAAGACAGGGCCCTCCTTGCTTTGCTATATGTTCATTTGTATTTATCTTTGTCTGAACTCAACTTTTGTACAGCGCTACGGAATATGTTGGCGCGTTATAAATGAACTATAATAATAATAATAATAGTCACCCGTAATATAGGAAGCTCAGATATGAAACATATACAGATTGAATGCTTATACTTTATGCCAATATGTGATCATTATCTTAATATATGAAGCTGGACACCTGTGTGGTGTTTGCATGCTTGCCAAATATTAATTAAAATTAACATTTTCACTCTGGGGTTTGCGAGGTTATCTTTGTTTCCAGGTCTGTACACAATATCTGGACAGAATTGTATTTCTGCAAATCCAGATGTTCAGTTCTAATGAGCAAACAGAGAACTGTCTGAATATGCTGATTTAAACTCAATTCTTGCATCCCATTTTATATATATATCTATTATATAAATGTGCAGCAAATAAAAAGTTCAGATTTATTCTGTTTCTTACACATTCTCTATATTATTATATAAATGATTCTAGAATTAATCCTTGAGACTGTGCCAGTTACCAAAATAAAAAGTGCAGTACTTATTTATGGCTTTTTGAAAAAAAATATTTGTAGATGGATAACAAAGCTTAATACACCCATCTGAAACATAAACCTTTTGGGAATTCCAAGACTTATCTGCAAGATATTGTTGTTGTTTGTCATTCAGTCATGTCCAACTCTCTGTGACCTTATGGACCGCAACATAACAGGAATCTTTATTTATGTCCATGGTCATGCTGATCCACTTGGTTTTCATGGCAAAGATACTGGAGTAGGTTGGGAGTTCCTTCTTCAGTAAACAGCAATTGTTTTCTTGGCAATGATACTGGAGTGGGTTGTCAGTTCCTTCTCCAGTTGACCAAGATTTGTTTAATCTCTCTGCTCTGACCTACCCATCTTGAGTGACCCTACTTGGTATAGCTCACAGCTTCATTAAGATACTCAAGCACCTTCACCACAAGGTAGTGATCCAGAAGGGGAGTGTACTTATACATACTAGTATTTCATTAGGATTTAGACCCAACAGTAAACTGTGGTAGGTTGAATAGAACCAAATGGGAAATAATGGGAGCAATGCAAGTAGTGAATGGAGGGCCTTGGTGCAAAAAAGTTGGGGCACGTTTAGTTTTTGTTTAATGACATCATATAAAGGGAGATCTTGGGGAGTCATACATATTTGCGTTGCCCAGTCGTGTCTGACTCTCGTGGACCATAACACACAGTGCTGTTCCACTTGGTATTCATGGCATAGATACTGGATTGGGTTGCCAGTTTCTTTTCCAGTGGGCCCCACCATACAGCTCCTGGTATTCCTAGGTAGTCTTCCATCCAGGAACTGACCAGGCCCAATCCTGCTTGGATCTAGGGTGGTGTGACCTTGTGGTTCCCTGACTGGAATCGAACCCAGGTTGCAGCTATGAACGCACCAAAACCTAACCTCTGGACCACCCCAAGTCCACCTAGACTGTCCATTTAAATCTATCAAAAGCTTGGTTTCTTTTCTCCCTACAGTATCCTTATGTACATCTCAAATTATTTTCCGACATTAACATAATGATCCGGTGATATGTGAATTCCTAATTACAAACGGAGACGTTCCCAAGAAAAGCATTTAATTATCCAGCTAATATTGCTTAATTACAGTTTATTTCCTCAATTTTACTCAATATGGCTATTTATCTTGTGCATAGTCACTTAGTCTGAACAACTAACCACACCCATGCATACCTTAGGTTAACAACCTACCAAGCCAAGTACATCTTCATCTTAGTAACACAGTGACATATTATTTGAAGTATGTGACATATTATTTTAATTATGTGATCAATCATTTACTTACTTACCACTTTCGTTATAGTAATCAGGCACCAGTAGCATCATAAGCATCTTTGTCATTCATTGCAATAACATCTCAAGAAATTCCACTGCCCTGTCTTTGTTAAATAGCATCACCATAGGCTGTAAGAAGCTCAAAATCAGCGTATCTATTATCACATAATACCCTACATGCACAGCAGTTTTTCATTGAATTATATATAAGTATATCTTTGGCAAATTATTAAAAAGGCTAAAACTGGCATCTTCACACAGAAATCAACAAAACATGAAAATACAAGATAATTAATTCAGAGCGAAAGCAATTAAAATTGATTATTGTGCCATATAGAACAAAATAGCCTTTTAAAGCCGTTTCCAGTCCAATTAATACCAATGGTGCTGATGCCAATTATAAAGGGGAAGAATGCTGAAATATTTAACCCTTATGGTTCTCATAAACTTTCAGTAGCTATTTAAAGAAATTAGAAATTTAGAATTTACCAGATCAAGGTCATCTTTGGTCTAAGACAAACTGGCAAAAAATACTGACTTTGGATATTCACCCATTTAAGTTTGTATATTCTTCAGGTTTCAAGGAACTGATTATCTGCAAAGAGCTTCCTTGTGGATATTACATATATTATTTCCTGGATTTGTGAGTGTAAAGAGGAACTCAGTTTGAAGGGTGACCAAATACAATATTTATTTTCCTCAAGATTCAACAAGGAAAGAGAAACTGGCTACTCCCGGACTGTGTAGATGCTAATATTGGACCAAGCCCAAGAATGTTAACATGACACATAGACAGGAATTACAACATTACCACATCCTCAATCTAAAAGCAATGCAAGGAATTGTTCTTTACGCCATCACCTTTAGTAGTGGTAGCTCTGATGGTACTGGCACCATTGTTCAAAATAAAAAAGTAATTCTAATGAGCTGAAAAATACTCACTCTAATTTATTGTCAGTTTCACAGTAAAGATGCTAAACAGAATGAGAGCTACAAATGTAAGACTTTACATATTCTTATTTCTAGATGTATTTTGTGGCCAAATAATATTATATATTTTTCCGTGAAAATTCAGTTTTAGCATTTGTAATATTTGTAGTAAGTATTTATATCATTAGTCTAATTGCCAATGCATTAGATAGTAAAAGGAAGAAACAGTGATCGAGAACTGGTCTAGTAGGCCCCTTCTCTACAGTAATGTGACTATCTGGCTCATCATCTCTTTGGTCTGAGTTCCTTAAGATTATTTAACATGGACTTGAGCCCTCAGGGAACAGGGTGCAGGCCAGGATTGTGGAACACTACTACTATAGGTCTCACAGTAGTCTCAATTCGGACAAGCGTTGACACACTAATACCTAGACCAGGGGTGTCCAAACTCAGTCCTGGAGGTCCGCACCCGGGCCTGTATTATCCTTTCTGTGCACAGGATGACTGGAATAGTGATTGACTCACCTGTGCGCAGCAAGGTTATCATCAAATCCAGGCATTTGTGTGGCCCTCCAGGACCTAGTTTGGACACCCCTGTCCTAGACTCCACTCCAGCACTGGGGATCACTACTGCTATAGATATCACAGTAGCAATTGACTGGAACAGCAGGTGATCCAGGTAACATGGCAATACTGGTAGCAAGATGGTGGTGAGAGATTGGTGGCACAGTTAACTAGACAACACATGTAGTATGGCATTACTGAAAGCCAGACTGAGTCAGGAAAAAACAGAGTAGCCAGGAACATTATGTTTTTCCTGGACCGGGGTGGCCAGGAACAGAAAAAGGCAACCATGAGCAAACCATGAATAATCAAGAACATCAAGAATATCCAGCAACAGACCGACTATCAAGAAACAATCGAGAACAGACACAAGCTCACAGGAACACCAGAAAACACAGTATTCTGTAGCAGGTTTATGTAGTTGAGGTGCTAATTAGGCTAAATTAACAAATGGTGCTGGGCCCTGATGTTTCTGATGTCAGTTCTGTTGGTTGGTAACATGTAAGAAGATTGAATCATACTTGACTTGATCAAGTCCTTACTGAGATCTATAAATGTTACCATATTAAACAGAAGACAGATAGAATATACTTTAGACCCTACTATAAGGAGCTTGTTCGGTAACAAGAAGGCAAGAACATTGGTAGTAACTTTGAAGATTGTAACTAAAATGTAATTTCTCGTATTATGCTATACAAGTCTCCGAGTTTTCTTTATGATAAGTCTATGATAAGCCTTTGCATTTAGGTTTTTTAATTCAACATTTTTGAGTGAGTAAATGTACATTAATTGTATTACAAGTTTAAAAACAAACTGGAAATATGATTAAAGTTTTGTTTTATCAAATATGCTTACAGAGCAAATCATATTTAATTTTTATAAATGGGCATATAGGCATTGGCACATATAAATCACACACAGCTTCTCTGTAAAAAAATATTCTCTTGGGACCTGATACACCTGACGGTAGGTCTGTACTTCTTTATTGTGTTTTATAATTATACTAAAATAGCAGAAAATGTGCAGAACATTAAAATTAGGATAATGAATGGAATGTCAAACAAATTAATAAAGTAAAGGGGAGGCACCTTGGAAAGAGGAATATTATCTAGTGGCATACACCAGACCTTCATTAAGCAGTGGATTTGCTTACGAGTATACAGACTAGCCACATACCAATGAGTCATGACACGGATAGAGCCTTAACCCCATATCTGCTAGTGCAATAAGCATAGATATTAACCCTGTATTACTGTAAAAACCTTATATGAACAGCAGTCTCCTTGTAGCTAAAGGGTTTAGATAGAAAATTACTATACTATACTTTAGTGCAAATAATATACTTGTGCACGGTTTCTATGAATGTCCTCCTTCCAGCCTAATTGTCATTTTGATGTACTATTGCTACCATTAACACATATACAATCACTGTAACATATCTATAGAGTGATGACTATGCACTTCCTACCAGGCTCTTAAACATTTGCCTGATACCTAGAAAATATGTCTATTAGTTCCTCTATCATCCTTATATGCATGGCCGCATAACCCATTAAGCCAACTAGGCAGCAGCCATGGGGGCGCCTCCCTGTGAGGGGCACCCATTTTTTGGCTTAAAATATGCAAAAAAATAGTTTTGGGCTTTAAAAAATGAAAAACTGCAATTTACAGACTGGCCACTAGCCATTACAACAGTAAAATGAAGCTTGCAACTTGCAAGTTTGAGAAGATACAGTATTTTAGATATGCCAGGTAATGTAATTCTATTTGTGTTATTGTGTATATACAGTGTTAGAAAGGCTGACTATCTCTATAGTATTCATGTATATTGTGTGGGAGGGGGCTTTCTATAAATCTGCAGTGTAAGCTGTAAGCAAACTATATATATGCAGTGAATTCTATGAGGACATAGTTTACAACATAAGTTAGGAACCAGCCCCAAGCTGATGAGAGGCAGTAACCTTGAAACCGCTGTACGTCGGTAGGATTCCTAGCTTATGTATAATCCATCCTGAGCTTTACAGAAAGCTGTGTAATGCAGCAGGCATATGATTAAAGGAAACCATGTTTGAAATGATAATGGATCACAAGAGCGAAGCCTTTGTGGGCACATTTGCATGTTCCTGAGAAGGTTCTCAGAATGCAGTATAATAACTGTATTTCTCATAATTCTGGGCAGGAAACACATTTTTTTAACTTGATTTAGACATTAGAAAGTGAATGCAAATGCACTATTTAATTACTATATATATATATATATATATATATATATATATATATATATATATATATATATAGATATATACAGGGAGTGCAGAATTATTAGGCAAGTTGTATTTTTGAGGATTAATTTTATTATTGAACAACAACCATGTTCTCAATGAACCCAAAAAACTCATTAATATCAAAGCTGAATATTTTTGGAAGTAGTTTTCAGTTTGTTTTTAGTTTTAGCTATTTTAGGGGGATATCTGTGTGTGCAGGTGACTATTACTGTGCATAATTATTAGGCAACTTAACAAAAAACAAATATATACCCATTTCAATTATTTATTTTTACCAGTGAAACCAATATAACATCTCAACATTCACAAATATACATTTCTGACATTCAAAAACAAAACAAAAACAAATCAGTGACCAATATAGACACCTTTCTTTGCAAGGACACTCAAAAGCCTGCCATCCATGGATTCTGTCAGTGTTTTGATCTGTTCACCATCAACATTGCGTGCAGCAGCAACCACAGACTCCCAGACACTGTTCAGAGAGGTGTACTGTTTTCCCTCCTTGTAAATCTCACATTTAATGATGGACCACAGGTTCTCAATGGGGTTCAGATCAGGTGAACAAGAAGGCCATGTCATTAGATTTTCTTCTTTTATACCCTTTCTTGCCAGCCACGCTGTGGAGTACTTGGACGCGTGTGATGGAGCATTGTCCTGCATGAAAATCATTTTTCTTTTGAAGGATGCAGACTTCTTCCTGTACCACTGCTTGAAGAAGGTGTCTTCCAGGAACTGGCAGTAGGACTGGGAGTTGAGCTTGATTCCATCCTCAACCCGAAAAGCCCCCACAAGCTCATCTTTGATGATACCAGCCCAAACCAGTACTCCACCTTCACCTTGCTGGCGTCTGAGTCGGACTGGAGCTCTCTGCCCTTTACCAATCCAGCCACGGGCCCATCCACCTGGCCCATCAAGACTCACTCTCATTTCATCAGTCCATAAAACCTTAGAAAAATCAGTCTTGAGATATTTCTTGGCCCAGTCTTGACGTTTCAGCTTGTGTGTCTTGTTCAGTAGTGGTCGTCTTTCAGCCTTTCTTACCTTGGCCATGTCTCTGAGTATTGCACACCTTGTGCTTTTGGGCACTCCAGTGATGTTGCAGCTCTGAAATATGGCCAAACTGGTGGCAAGTGGCATCGTGGCAGCTGCACGCTTGACTTTTCTCAGTTTATGGGCAGTTATTTTGCGTCTTGGTTTTTCCACGCGCTTCTTGCGACCCTGTTGACTATTTTGAATGAAACGCTTTTGCCAAAGGAAAGGAAGTTGCCTAATAATTATGCACACCTGATATTGGGTGTTGATGTCATTAGACCACACCCCTTCTCATTACAGAGATGCACATCACCTAATATGCTTAAATGGTAGTAGGCTTTCGAGCCTATACAGCTTGGAGTAAGACAACATGCATAAAGAGGATGATGTGGTCAAAATACTCATTTGCCTAATAATTCTGCACTCCCTGTATATATATATATTGGCATATAACATTAAGTCTTATTGTTATTTTTGTCCAAATTATTTTTTTCTACTATTTAATGTTTATTTTTTTTATACATTTGAGAAATATTAAGAACCAAGAACATTTGCATACATGGTTTAATATCAAATATCAAATTTATAATATAGAACTCCAAATCAAATACACATATGCACAAAAACAAATATATATATATATATATATATATATATATATACATTGTAGATCAAAGCTGTCATGGGAGAGACATACTGCTCCATAGTGTTGGCGCATGAGTAGGTTAATTTTTATATTTTTTATGTCATCTATTAATTTATTCTAGAGGGGGGGGGGGCAGAGACTGCTTTATAAATGATGACTTCCGCTTGATTGCAAGCAAAGTCCCTATTATATCTTGCACAGTCTGACCCATTCTTACAGCCCGATTACATTTGAAGCTCGTAGCAGCATCGGGACACCCGCAAAGGCTGTGGGCTTGAAATTCAACTGTGTTACGGAACTATTAAATTGAGCCATGCCATGGGTTACGGGCTAGAGACCCGTAAACCATTCTTGCGCACGTTGGATGTGCGGAAGTGAACATGATCAATTAGTCAAACCCAGTTTAGACAGAGCCAATGGCAAATGAGATCATCATCATTACGTCACTGAAAAATGGAGCTTGGATTTCAAAGCCTTACGGGTTTGAATTACAAGTTTCGATCAGAGGCACATTCCAGAAATAATACAATATTAATAAATCAGTAAATATGATATTCTAGTCCATGCGAGTTCCATTATTTGTATTAACACATTGATTGCCGGGATTGATATAAAACAGAAATTAAACATAAAATAATGTATTTTATATTGCAGATTTGCGAGCCTGAGAATGTTGTGCTATTAATTTTAATATATATTCAATAGAGAATTGGAGAAAACAAAAATAATAAAGTTTTATTTACATTCTTAGGAGACAACGTCGATTAAAAACTCTTTAAAATCAAGGGAAGTAGGAAGTAATTCCTTAAAAACATTTTAATATTGAATCCCTTATGTAGCGGAACCCATCACTGTTTTAAACTGTTTTATTATTATTATGGTTAAAATATGATCCTACTATATGTATGTTGGTTGATGTTCTACAGAATATATTGGCTCAGAATATTAGCCAGACTTTTGCAGACCTAGGCTAATAGATAATCCTGTTACAGAGATTCAAGAGATAAGAAAGTTGTAAAGGATCCTTGCATTTTCCAAAGTGTTTTCATTCTCTGATAAGAACAAAGAAGAATGATCTAATTAATGTCTGATTGTATCCAAGTTGCCAGGGAGGTGTGACTCACCTATTGTCCTATATGTGTATTGTATGGGGGATATGTGCAATGTCTGTGTGTTATGTGTAAAAACATACTTTTACTAACTTTTGAACCCCTGGTCTGATTCATGCCATTTTTGTATATGTTGTTCCCCTGGGTGAGAGATATTGAACGGCGCTGGACTTAAAGGTGTACCCCCTGTATTTGGGGTACATCCAGAATATGGTTAAAATTGTGTCTGTTTTAATTGTGTTACCTGTTATCTGAGGGGAGGAGACGTGGGGGTTGAACCATGCAGATAATTGGCTGTTGTGATAATTATGTGGGTGTAGCCCTTCAGAGGGCACCATTGCATAAAAGGAGATCCCCTGTCATTAAAGGAGAGTTCTTCTTGACCCTTCAAAACGTAGCCTCGTCTCGTTATTTGAGGGGATCGCTATATCATACTGGGGATTGCTATGCTTTTGCATACTCCCTTGAGCTGTACCAACTGAACCCTTGTTCCTGATGTACTATCCTTGGAGTCTGTGGTGGTTTTGGTGTCCGGTGCGGTGCTTGTAGGCCTCGACGCAAGCTAGGACGCGTCCATCAACGGAGGTACCCGGTCGGGGTGCCAGTAGATCCGTTACATTTGGTGGCAAGTGTCGGAATTGTTCCCACGGTCAGAAGGACAGCTACAGGAGACACCATTCCGTGGAGTACAAATTGAGGGCAACGCTAGTATCCGTACAGCGCCCCTGGCTGCAGCAGGATGGAACCGGCTAGTTTTCGGACAGCGTTCCATCATAAGGAGGAGGAGGCGGCCGCGGACTACAGGGATGCAGACAGAAAGGAACTCATGGTTACAGTACCTCGTATTGCTCCACAGAATGAGTTTGGAAGAGAACTCCAAAGCAGACTGGCCTTTTTCCCAGGTACGCTTCCCATAAAAACCTTGGAATGGTTAATGACAGATGTCCACAAATCCATAATGGAAAAGCAGCGGGCACGGGAGCGGTCCATCTTGGGAGCTGCTAACCCACCTCCCACCATTAACCCCCCCCCAGCACTGCGTCCGGGTGGTGGGAACTACCAAACCCCTCCACGGTACATCAGGTGCCACACGTGTAACCAGCAGGGCCACATGCAGAGAGACTGTCCCAGAAACAGAAACCGCTCCACGTGGAATACTCCAACTAATCCCCACCCCCAGCGGCAGTGTGTACCACAGGGGGCCGAAGGTGTCGTCCTTCCCCCCCAGCGGCAGTGTGGACCCCAGGGAGCCGAAGGTGTCGTCCTTCCCCCCCAGCGGCAGTGTGTACCCCAGGGAGCTGAAGGTGTCGTCCTTCCTCCCCAGCGGCAGTGTGTACCCCAGGGAGCAGAAGGGGCCGTCCTTCCTCCCCAGCGGCAGTGTGAACCCCAGGGGGCAGAAGGTGTTGTCCTTTCCCCCCAGCGGCAGTGTGAACCCCAGGGGGCAGAAGGTGTCGTCCTTCCCCCTCAGCGGCAGTGTGAACCCCAGGGGGCAGAAGGTGTCGTCCTTCCCCCCCAGCGGCAGTGTGAACCCCAGGGGGCAGAAGGTGTCGTCCTTCCTCCCCAGCGACAGTTTGTACCCCAGGGAGCTGAAGGTGTCGTCCTTCCTCCCCAGCAGCAGTGTGTACCCCAGGGGGCCGAAGGTGTCGTTCTTCCCCCCCAGCGGCAGTGTGTACCCCAGGGAGCCGAAGGTGTCGTCCTTCCTCCCCAGCGGCAGTGTGTTCCCCAGGGAGCCGAAGGTGTCGTCCTTCCTCCCCAGTGGCAGTGTGTACCCCAGGGAGCTGAAGGTGTCGTCCTTCCTCCCCAGTGGCAGTGTGTACCCCAGGGAGCTGAAGGTGTCGTCCTTCCTCCCCAGCAGCAGTGTGTACCCCAGGGGGCCGAAGGTGTCGTCCTTCCTCCCCAGCGGCAGTGTCTACCCCAGGGAGCAGAAGGGGCCGTCCTTCCTTCCCAGCGGCAGTGTGAACCCCAGGGGGCAGAAGGTGTCGTCCTTTCCCCCCAGCGGCAGTGTGAACCCCAGGGGGCAGAAGGTGTCGTCCTTCCCCCTCAGCTGCAGTGTGAACCCCAGGGGGCAGAAGGTGTCGTCCTTCCCCCCAAGCGGCAGTGTGTACCCCAGGGAGCAGAAGGTGTCGACCTTCCTCCACAGCGGCAGTGTGTACCCCAGGGAGCTGAAGGTGTCGTCCTTCCTCCCCAGCAGCAGTGTGTACCCCAGGGGGCCGAAGGTGTCGTCCTTCCTCCCCAGCGGCAGTGTGTACCCCAGGGAGCAGAAGGGGCCGTCCTTCCTTCCCAGCGGCAGTGTGAACCCCAGGGGGCAGAAGGTGTCGTCCTTTCCCCCCAGCGGCAGTGTGAACCCCAGGGGGCAGAAGGTGTCGTCCTTCCCCCTCAGCTGCAGTGTGAACCCCAGGGGGCAGAAGGTGTCGTCCTTCCCCCCAAGCGGCAGTGTGTACCCCAGGGAGCAGAAGGTGTAGACCTTCCTCCACAGCGGCAGTGGGTACCCCAGGGGGCCAAAGGTGTCGTCCTTCCCCCCCCAGCGGCAGTGTGAAACACAGGGGGCAGAAGGTGTCGTCCTTCCCCCCCAGCGACAGTTTACCCTAACCAGGGGAGACACCAATCTCCCAGACAGAGCAGGATGTCCTGCAGGTTATACCAGCAGAAGAGCTGGCATCAGGGCAGAGTGCCGCTGGCCTCTGCCCCTCATGTCCCCTCAGCGTGTTGCCCCATCACCACAGCAAAATATCCAGGTACCTGGTTAGACTTCCCCCCAAAGGAGAGATGTGTGACGAAGTGCCCTTCGCCACTTTGGCTTGGAGAGGACTGTTTGCCAGCCTCCTGCCCTGCGACTATGGCCCTGGTACATATTGCCCTTTGGAACCAGTGTTCGGCCATACCAGAGTGTATGTCACTCATTCTGGCCCTTTACATACAGGGGGGTCATTCTGTACTTGCCCTGTGTGAACCATGATACCCCAGATAACTGTGCCATGAAGCCCATTCATATAATGAAAGACTATGGGAAAGACTTTAGCTACATGGCAATTGAACTGTGTGAAGAGGATCTGAGCGCTATTCGGTGGTTTTGTGCGCTCAGATCCCAGCTATCTGGGGATATGGGAAATGTGAGTAAATGTGAATTGCAGTAATGCTGATGGGTTGTCAAACTAGAGAATTGACCAACAAATACTTTTGTCCGGACATCCCCAGGCCGATCCGTTGGGATCAGACCGTGTATGCCGGCTTATGGTCACGGGGGAGGTGTGTAGCGGAACCCATCACTGTTTTAAACTGTTTTATGATTATTATGGTTAAAATATGATCCTACTATATGTATGTTGGTTGATGTTCTACAGAATATATTGGCTCAGAATATTAGCCAGACTTTTGCAGACCTAGGCTAATAGATAATCCTGTTACAGAGATTCAAGAGATAAGAAAGTTGTAAAGGATCCTTGCATTTTCCAAAGTGTTTTCATTCTCTGATAAGAACAAAGAAGAATGATCTAATTAATGTCTGATTGTATCCAAGTTGCCAGGGAGGTGTGACTCACCTATTGTCCTATATGTGTATTGTATGGGGGATATGTGCAATGTCTGTGTGTTATGTGTAAAAACATACTTTTACTAACTTTTGAACCCCTGGTCTGATTCATGCCATTTTTGTATATGTTGTTCCCCTGGGTGAGAGATATTGAACGGCGCTGGACTTAAAGGTGTACCCCCTGTATTTGGGGTACATCCAGAATGTGGTTAAAATTGTGTCTGTTTTAATTGTGTTACCTGTTATCTGAGGGGAGGAGACGTGGGGGTTGAACCATGCAGATAATTGGCTGTTGTGATAATTATGTGGGTGTAGCCCTTCAGAGGGCACCATTGCATAAAAGGAGATCCCCTGTCATTAAAGGAGAGTTCTTCTTGACCCTTCAAAACGTAGCCTCGTCTCGTTATTTGAGGGGATCGCTATATCATACTGGGGATTGCTATGCTTTTGCATACTCCCTTGAGCTGTACCAACTGAACCCTTGTTCCTGATGTACTATCCTTGGAGTCTGTGGTGGTTTTGGTGTCCCTTGCGGTGCTTGTAGGCCTCGACGCAAGCTAGGACGCGTCCATCAACAGAGGTACCCGGTCGGGGTGCCAGTAGATCCGTTACACCTTATTTTCCACACTTTTGATAAGTGAATTACTAATATTTGAGGGATCAATACCTGATCTTATTTCCTCTTATCTTATCTTACTAAGTGTGTGATTTTGTTAGGTTTGGCTGCCAGACTGTTTTAAGTATATATCTCTCTTTTTATCAGTATTAGAGATATTGTGCTTATATCTTGGTTTCCTGTCACCTTCAAATTCTTTTAGATATGTATTCAGTTTAGTATAATTCTGAAGTTGACATATCTGACGTTCTAATTGTTGTTATATAACCCAGGTGCCCTTTGAATCTCTATAACAGTTTTAGATTGTACTGGTATATTTCTCCAGTTGTTATAGTGACTCACTGTTGGAGATTATTTACAACATAGAGGTTTTGGCTGGAAAAAAGGTTTTCTGGCAAAATTACCCACATTTCCACCCCTCTATTGTATCTATAGCATTTCTTATAACCCCCATTTCGGGTACCGCATTAATATCAGGTCTTAAAAATTCCAGATTTTTAAAATGCGTTTGTTGTTGTCTAGATACACAGATTCCTCCTATGTAGTACCAGGCTCTCCCGTGTACTACAAGTTAGGGCACAAGAAGGTGACTATAAGCTCCCCATTCACGGAGCTTCGCTGGAAGCACTACCTATTCTCAGTATAAGCGTCTGACGTCAGACGCAACCCTGACGCACGTTTCGTCACTTGGGCGTGACTTTTTCAAATGGAGGGGCGAGGACCTCAAGGGAGCCTCCTATTTATAGCGTTTTGATTGCTATGGTTACCCTTTAACTCTCACCAAATGAGAAGGGTATATATAGATATGGGATAACAAGCTTAAATTGTTTCTCTCTTCATTTCACCCTTAACCCGCAAGTCTTTAGCGGATTGCTTTACGGGGCCAATGTAATAGCCGTAAGTCTTGCGGGCTACATTGCAGGCTATGGTTTTACACGTTGAGGGAATTTAATAGGGCTGATAGAGTCTCAATGTCTGCCTCTGCTCAGGCTGAAGTTAAATGAACTTGTTGCATCTTAAAGAGGGTGTTTGATACTGTATTACTGTTTTTTTTTTTTTAATATTGCTTTTAAATCAGGAAAAAAATATTTTTTAACTGATCTGGGGTTTGCCCCTGTGAGCCAATGAACAGTACTATAAATGTTTGAGCCATTTTTGTCTGCCAATGTCTACTAATGTGTATATGCTCTGTGCATTTCCTGTAAGATTCAATGAAGTCTAAGCAGGGTTTATTTAATATTATATCATGCAAAAATCAACTATTGTAATTACTATCTATTAAATGTTTGAGGTTTTAAATATAGGTCCATCGAACATAGATGAACAATTTATTTCATTTGAATCTTGAAAAAAAGATACCCAAGCGCAAACTGTGTTGGTCTTTTTTATGGCAGATATTCCATCAAAAGAAATCTTACAAGATTCAGTTAAGTTACAAGTAATTATAATATATTGGTATTACAGCAACTGCTATGTATTGCAGCACTGTCTTCTAAACATTTGCTGTATCAAGGAAAGTCTTTCAACCTGTTAATCACATATATAGTTGTCCTTGTTACGATTTGTCGGTCACCCTATGTTAAAAGATTGGCGCTTATCGCGAGGGCCAAGAGCTACGGGTTTCACAGGAGCTGAAATGAGCAGTGAAGGACTTTCTGAAAAAAATATGGCTTTAACGACCGGCAATTTTTTCTAGTCCGTAACTTGGAAGCCGTTCGGAGGCCCCAAACACGCAAGGCCTGTAAAGTAGAGGGGGGAGAGGCATGCAATGAGCGTCGAATGCAAGTTGCGGGTTTGCCGAGGCCTGCAATGAGCGGCGAAGTCGCTCATTGCGGGACTCACAGTGAGAGCCAAAGGTGCTCCTCGCAAGGACCGTAAAGTAGAGGGGAGAGAGGCCTGTAATGATCGGCAAAGGTGTTCATCGTGAGGCCAGTAAAGTAGAGAGGGGGGGGGGGGGGGGGGAGCCTCGCATTCTGTGGCAAACAGCATTGCCAGCGTTCAAATTTTATTGTGGTCATTTTTCACGGGCAAGTCGCTAGTTCAATATAACATTAGTAGTAACAATAAGTTAGGATCTATATAGTTTAGGGTTCAGAAAGTAAAAATAATGATATTCCAGTTTATTTAACTTAAGCCCCAATTTACTTTGGTTAGATGCCAGCTGATCCAGCATAAATTGCTTTTTTTAGTGACTGTGCTTTCATTCACTTAATTTGTCCATGTCCCCCAGAGAGAACACATTTTTGTTCAAGCTTAGTGCAAATGGGAAATGCTCCCAACAAAGCCTAACATATTTATCCAACAGGCTCCGTCAGATGGGAAATGCTCCCAACAAAGCCTAACATATTTATCCAACAGGCTCCTTCAAATGGGAAATGCTCCCAAAAAAGCCTAACATATTTATCCAACATAGTCTCCATCAGATGGGAAATGCTCCCAACAAGGCTAACATATTTATCCAACAGGCTCTGTCAAATGGGAAATACCCCCTACAAAGCTCAACATTTTTATCCAACATAGGCTTTATCAGATGGGAAATGCTCCCAACAGGGCCTAACATGTTTATCTAACAAAGGCTCAGTCAGATGGAAAATGCTCCCGAAAAAGCCCAACATGATTATTCAACATAGGCTCAGTCAGATGAGAAATGCTCCCAACAAGGCCTAACATGTTAATCCAACATAGGCTCCATTAGATGGGAAAGGCTCCCAACAAAAGCCTAAAGCGATGTTCTTAATAACACAATTTATCTGCCTGTGCACATTTTTATCCAACATGTTTATATGTAAGAAGTTTAACATTTTCGTTTTCACATATTTGGCTTAAAAAGTATTTATAATCACTCAGGAATACACAATTAGAAATATTCAAATGTCCTCCCTTGGGATACACATTTAAAAATGACATGATGTATCAGGCAGATTATTTTTACATTTACAGTTGTGTTTTTTTATCAAAATAAAAAAACTTATAGTTGTAACCAAAATCGAGAACACTCAATTTTCATGGATATCCCACCATCCCCAAAATGTTTTGTAAATTTAAAATATGTAACTGTTACATCCATAAGTGAAAATCTGCAATTTGTATATTTCAGTGATTTCTATGTGTTGGTTCCAACATGATTGATTGCACAGAGGTTTATCAGTAGAGCAGTTTTTGGGGTGATAAGATGGGGTATTTTCAGTAACTGCCTTTCTCGTTACCTTGAAGGACTAGCAGAGGAAGGAACAGGAGGCAGGTGGAATTTATAAACAGCTTAGAAGTATTTATGATTACCAGACGAAAAGCATTTATAATCTAAACTTTCTTAAAATGTCTCTATCCTAATTCTCCTGGATCTCTCTGCTGCCTTTGACACATCCTCTTCTTATCCAAATTCTCCACTCTCTTGGCATCCGTAACACCGCTCTCTCTTGGTTCACATCTTATCTAGAACATTGAACATTTAGTGTCTCCTTCTCTGGCGCCTCTTCATCTCCTTGCCCTCTAACTGTCGGGGTGCCTCTACGCTCAGTCATAGGCCCCCTTCTTTTTTCCATCTACATATCCTCCCTCAGTGCCCTAATTAAATCTTTTGGATTTCAGTCTCATCTACATGCAGATGACACTCAAATCTACCTCTCTGCACCTAAACTATCTCAATTTCTGCTAGCCCATGTTGCCAACTGCCTCTCTAGCACATCCTCATGGATGTCCGCCCGTCAACTTAAACTAAACATGTCCAAGACAGAACACCTTGTATTTCCACCCTCTTCCTCAGCTCCCGCCCCTCACTTATCTCTCACTGTTGACAATGCTATCATTACTGCAACCTCACAGGCCCGCTGTCTTGGAGTCCTACTGGACCCCGACCTCTCTTTTATTCCTCAAATTCAATCACTCAAAATCTTGTCACCTAAAAAACATATCCAAAATATGCCACTACCGTACACAAGACACAACTAAAATTCTTATTCACTCTCTCATCATATCTCGCCTTGGTTACTGCAACTGTCTTCTTGCTGGCCTTCCTATCACCCGTCTGTCTCCACTCCAATCCATTTTAAATGCATCCGCTAGACTCATCTACCATACTAAACGATCAATGTCTGCAGCACCTCTCTGTCAGGCACTCAACTGGCTTCCCATACCCGCTAGAATACAATTCAAAATCATGACCCTAACATATAAAGCCCTCCACAATAATGCACTCTCCTACATCTCTGCTCTCATCCCAAAATACACTCCCATCCACCCTTTTTGCTCTGCTAATGACCTTCTTCTCTTCTTCTCTCTTATCACCTCCTCTTACTCACATCTTCAAGACTTTTCTCATGCTGCCCCTATTCTTTGGAACTCCTTACCTCGCTCCACCAGAATATCTTCCTGCCTCAAATCCTTCAAAATCTCTTTAAAAAACACATTTATTCAAAAAAGCCTATCATCTTTAGCCTCTTCATTCACTATGCACCTATCACTCTCCTGTACCTCACCCACACCCTTTAGAATGGAAGTTTGCGAGTTTCAGTCTTGTGAGGTGCTTTAGGGAAAGCACTGTGTATATCTGATTGAAAGCTCAATAACAGGGTCTTCCATTATTTTTCATTGTGGGGTATTGTTTATTCTTGTACTTAAAACCTGTATTGAGCTGCGGAATATGTTGGCGCGTTATAAATAAAGGATAATATTAATAATAAACTTTCTTCTATAAGGTCAGCCATATGTTTTTAAAATATTTTTAATGAGTCAGATTATAAACTTTCTTTGTATATAACAATTTCTCGTATTTAACTAAACAACTTTTATAATCCTGAACTTATTTTATTCAGCAAACAAAAAGATGGACAAATCTAATGGACTCTATTACAGTTTTACAAAAGCTTCTAATAGTCTTTTCCTTAAACAAACATCTGTCATATTATTTAAATAAAGTAATTACATGTTACAAACTAAGGGCCTTATACAATTGCATGCCAGCAGATTACATTTTACAGGTCGATGTCTGAGAGCTTCAATTATGCTACAATTACAGAGCAATTCAATTGAACAAGCCCTCAAGTTACAGGCCGAAAGCCAAAACCGTGAACCATGCACGTGTATGTAGGATTTCAGGGCAGGAACATGATCAATTAAGCAAGGCTGTAACTACCGATTTAGAAACAGCCAATAGAAAATGAGACCGTCATCATTACGGCAGTACACATCAATCAATTAGTGTTTAGAGGTTCGACATGTGATCAGACTCGCATTTCGGCAATGTACAAAATATTAAAAATGAATGGCGATACTGTTTTAGTCCATGCGGGTGGCCTGATATGTATTAACTCATTGATTCCCGAGATTGATATGACACCAAAATGAAAAATAAAAAAAAATAATTTTTCATTGCTGAATTGCGAGCTTGAGACTGTTGTGCAATTAATTCTAATGTCTTTAATCGCTTTCTCCATCTTTTAAAGTGCATTATTGATTTCTTATTTGCATTTACAGTGCTACAAACAGGGGTTACACCCCCTTGCGAGTCCTATCTGGTACCCACAGGATTTTCTTCTACATTTGCCATTTACGGGTCCGAAAACACTTGCGGGCTTGAGAAATTATAGCAATTGAATATCGATTTGCGATTTTACAGATGGTAACTTTTGCGGGCTTGCATGATCAAAGACTTAGATGGGTTGTAAGTTACGATTTTGACAACTGTAGGGATTTTCAGCATGTAACCTGTAGATCGCAAAATAGCAAATTATATTACAGGCAACATTACGGGCTTCCGTAAACAACAATTGCTCAATTGAATAGGGGCCCAAGAAGGCTGGGCTTGCTAGGGATTCCATTCACAGATATAACCATAGCCAAGGAGTTAGCATTAGTTTATGCCAATAATGTGCATTGAGATAATGGATTACCAACATACCACCGTCAATAACAGATCTAGAAAAGGATCAGAGGATCAGATCTTTGACTGAATCCTTACACAAAGTTATAGCTCTTTGCATGAAAACTGGCCCTTAAGGGACTAGAACAGTAAATGTAAAATAATTAGGAGTCTTAAAGAGATCTTGAAAGCATATGCCTCATGAACGTCCACATTTACTCAGATCTACAAGACCGGAGGTCTATGAAGTACCTTTGAAACTAGGATCGTTCAATTGTCCCCCAAAAGAGAACTAGGAGAGTGAATTTGGAACTATGTATTTACTGTGCAAGAGAAGAGATTGGGGGAAGACTGTATAGCGCACAATCTGTAGTGTATCTGATCCGATGGTCCGGATCGGGTCATATACACTACATATTGTGCTCAATACAGTCTTCCCCCACTCTCTTCTCTTGCATACGTATAGGACACCGGCGTGAACAGTGTCTTGGGAGACAGCGGCACACCCGCACACCATATATTAGTCATACACCTGCCCGACACATCAAGTAACATTGGCGCCTAGTAGACCACGGTAACTACCACTGGAAGATCAACCTTAGCGCTTAGGCCTTTCAGATTGTGGTCTCATTGAACCCAATCACCGATCCTTTATGGATTTACTGTGGTCAATGTGGCAAACATAAAAAAATTGCAGTACATGGACAGAAAAATACTACCTACTCTTGTCTGCCCATTTCCAGTGGGGTTCTTCATCTACCTCTGTCACTGCAAGCCTTGTTTCCTCTGTCACACTATGGTTTGTTTGTGAGCTTAGATGATGGGGCTACTGCATCCTGATAGAAGTGTCCCGTGTTTCAGTTTGTGCTTTGCTGCTAATGTGGATAAACTGGTATCTGTGCCCATAACAAACTGCCCAGTCATGGAACCCATAATATATTGGCTGTTTGTGGTTTGCCCACCCTAGGCCTTATCTTGTCAGCCATCCTTCTGAGTTAGATGGCTAGCAATTTGATATGGCTATGTGTAGATTTCTAATTGTGCCAGCAGTCCTATATACAAAAGCTGGATTTCAAAAGCCATACACATTTTCTCTCTTGGATTCTAGGCAGCCACTTTGGAGCTTTTCTGTTTTTTCAGATAAGGTGGCTACTCAAATGAACCTATTTTGCATTCTTTACCACAATAAGGGGAAAATAAAAGATCGTCTTAGCCATGAATCTGCAGTATTTGCCTAGTTTTTACAAGACCTGTGTGTGGTACAGTTTATAAAAAGAAGAAATCTACAAATAGTTTAATTCTTCAAAAACAGAGCAACTGACAAATCACTTTTTTGTGACCATTATTCTTCTCCAGTATTAGACAAAGAGTTACTAAAGCTGCTTTTTTTTCCAGACTTTTTGGAAAATCTTTTGAAAACTTAAATATAATCTTAAAGAAACAGGTTACAATGTCTTCAATGTTCCTTTAATACAAGCATCCTCTTGATCAGAATCACTATTCAATTTATTTCTTCACCGATTCTTGTTTATGTTGGCCATCCATTGTCCTTTTACCCTTCTCGTCCACTGAATATTACAAAATACTTACTTTTCTTATCACATTGAAATGGTTTCCTAGCTCATCCCTCTATTCTTGCATTTTTTCTCTTTTTCAATCAAAGAATTGCCATGGCTTTTCCCCTCTGATACTATTTGCTCATGTTATAGTCAGGTTTTGAAGATGAGGTGAGAGGAGCTGTACAAGAATGTAAACTAGGCTTCAAGACAGATCTTGGGCTGATAGAGTGATAGAAATGCAAGACACAGAGTAAATATACGAGACAACCAATACCTTATGCCCCTTGTTAGTTAAATCAGGGTGACTTTTGGACAGTAGTCTGTAAAACTTTGCATAGAAAACATGAATCGTTAAAACTTGTTTTCTTTTAAATCTATTTAAATAATCTATTTATTTTCAGCCCGTCAAATAAACTGCGGAAGAGAGGACTAACTGTGTGTTAGAAAGGCCAATTCCACGTAATTTGGTAAACATCCATTGTCTGACTACATAAACACTTGCCAAGTGAAAGGTTAAATTGTGTATTTCTCGTGTAGGGAAAAGCAATTCTACTCCCAGCTTTCTGCCAGGTTCGCGGAAGCCGTCTAGTCAATTACAGAGCTACAAAGCTTATCAATTACTGCTGTTAAAGTCCCAGGTGTGTCTTTGTAGAGGAAGTGCAGTTTGAAGACGTTCGCCGTGCTCCTTGTATAGCACTGAGTACAAGCATTTTTTTTTATTTTCTGTTTAAATTAACCTGTTACTGGTTGTTGCTATAGAACTGCATGTGTATATTGTTATTATTTACCCTTTATTTGCAATGCGCCAACATATTACGTAGCACTGTTCAGGAGGTAAGTTCAAGGCACGTTGCAAAATAATAGAAGGTCCTGTCTTTTGGCTTAGAATAGTACATAGTTCTTTCCCCAAAGCACCTTACAGGATTGAAAACGTGCAAAATTTCAATAGAAAGGGTTAGGGTGTGATACAGAAGGGTGATAGATGCATTGTGCATATTAAGACTGAAGCTTTTTAGTGAGTTTTTGAAAGTTTTGAGTGGAGCGAGGCAAGGAGTTCCATAGAATAGGGGCAGCACGAAAAAAGTCCTGAATGAGGGAGTGAAAGGAGGTGATAAGAGAGGAGGAAAGAAGAAAGGCATAAGCAGAATGAACGTAGATGTTGGGGGAGTATTTTGAGACGAGAGCAGAGATATAAGGGGGTGTTTATACGTTAGGGTCATGATTTTATTATTATTCTGGAGGCTATTGGAAGCAAAGTGGGGGGACTGACAGAGACAAGCTGCAGACACTGAGTGCTGAGTTTGGCAGATGAGTTTAGTGCATGTTATCTTTATGGATTGGAGTGGGGACAGGCAAGTTTTGGGGAGGCCAGCAAGGAGAGAGTTGCAGTAGTAAAGTTGAGATATGATGAGAGACTGGAATACAATGTTATTGTGTAGCGAGCTGTGTGTCTGGCTAGGACCATGAGGTCCAGGCCTAGGGCAGCACATTGTCAAGGGGCAGCAGGCTGCCTGAAAATGCAGTTTAGTACATTAAAATATGCTTTATATGCACAGAAAGTACTATATGCCATGATATTTCTACCTGTAAGTGAACGTGGCACTATCAATACCATATATACCTATATATATACTAGCGACTTGCCCGTCAAAAATGACGGCAATAAAAACTGAAGCCTGGCAATGCTGTTTGCCACACAATGTAAGCCTCTCCCCCTCTACTTTACTGGCCTTGTGATGAGCGCCTTTGGCGCTCATCACAGGCCTTGCAATGAGCCCCTTTAGAGCTCATTGCAAGTCTCTCCCTCTGTCTACTTCCTCCCTCGTGTCTTATTTCCCCCCTCCTCTCCCTCCCTTGTGTCTCCTTCCACCTCGTCTACCTCCTTTGTATCTCCTGCCCCCCTGTGTTTTTACCTCCCTCTCCCTCCCGTGTCTCTAAACCCCTCCCCTGTGTCTCTTTCCCCCTTCTCCCTCCCATGCATCTCTTCCCCCCCCTGTGTCTCCCCCAACCCTCCCCTGTGTCTGTTCCCCCCTGGCCTGTGTCTCTTTCCCCCTCCCCCTGTGTCTGTTCCGGCCTTCCTTGTGTCTCCATTTCCCTCCCTTGTGTATCTTCCCCCCTGTACTCTCTCCCCTGTGTCTCTTCCCCCTCCTCTCACTCCCCTGTGTCTCTTCCCCCTCCTCTTTCTGTGCCTCTTCCTCCCTGTCTCTTCCCCCTCACCCTCTGTGTCTCTCCCCACTCTGTGTCTTCCACCCTCTCCCTCTGTGCCTCTTCCCCCCCCTCTCTCTGTGTGTCTCGCCACTGTGTCTCTTCACCCCTTCCTCTGTCCCCCCCTCTGTGCCTCTTTCCCCCTCTCACTGTACCTCTTCCCCCCTTTCCCTGTGTGTCTCTTCCTCCCTCACCCTCTGTATCTCTCCCCCCTGTGTCTCTTCCCCCCTCTCCCTCTGTGCCTCTTCCCCCCTCTCCCTCTGTGCCTGTTCTCCCCTGGCTTGTGTCTCTTTCCCCCTTCCCCCTGTGTCTGTTCCCCTCTCCCCCCCCCCATTTCCCTCCCATGTGTATCTTCCCCCTGTTCTGCCTCCCGTGTGTCTTTTCCCCCTCCTCTACCTCCCCTGTGTCTCTTTCCCACCTACCTCTGTGTCTCCCCCCTCCCTCTGTGTCTCTTCCCCACTCTCCCTCTGTGCCTCTTCCCCACTCTCCCTCTGTGCCGTGCCTCTCCCCCCCCTCTTCCCCACTCTCCCTCTGTGCCTCTCCCCCCCTCTTCCCCACTCTCCCCCCCCTCTTCCCCACTCTCCCTCCCCTCTTCCCCACTCTCCCTCTGTGCCTCTACCCCCCCTCTTCCCCACTCTTCCCCACTCTTTCATCTGCTCTCGTCTCGGGCCGCGCTGCTCGCAATGCGCAGCAGTTTATCATTGTCAAACTGCGATTCGTCTGAAGCGTGACAACGAATCGCAGTTAGACAATTATAATATGTGATATATATACATTAACTTATAACTTGAGATACAGACAGTGGAAAGGAGGAGCTACATGTGGTAGTGTTGGGACATACATCTAAATGGCCTAAAAAAAAAAAAAAAACACATAGTTTGCACAAAATAAACTATAATGCATGAACTCAAAGGATTGAATTGCTAGTTTAACGTCATACAGAAAATTATGTTATGAAATGATCAATGTATTTTTTGCATATTGAATTATTTTCTACAAATAAAGATGGTAATGATAATGTTTAAGTTAAGGATTTTGTTTTTCTATTTATAAAATGTATATAATCTCTTGATTTCCAAGCATTTTTTGGGGGGCCAAGTGCAAATTTTTCGTGTTTTCGCGTATTATTTAAACACTCTGTAAAAAGTGGCACTTCCTATCATTCAAGCGTTCAGTCCCTTTATACAGGTTTTTCACTTTATTGAAGGGTACAGTATAATATAGGTTTTGAATGTATGTGTTTGTGTTCAGTCCATCAGTTATGTCCAACTCTCGGTGATCATATGGATGCAGCATGCCAGGCACATGTGTCTGTGTTTCTGGTTGTGCTTATCCATATGGTTTTACTGGAGTATGCCAGTTCTTTCTCTAGTGGACCGTAATTTGTCTGATCTCTCTGCTATGACCTGCCCATCTTGAATGGGCCTACATGGTATAGCTCACAGCTTTATTGAAGTACACAAGCCCTTTACAACAAGGTAGCAATCCAGAAGAGATCTTTTGAATACTACACAATAAATAATTGCCCTTGCTCACAGCACATGTTAAAAATAGCACGGTGTCACCGCTTTTCAATATTAATTGCTTTATTTGATAAATGTATCCTACTAGTTACTTTCTCGTCAAAAATGACGGTATAATATTGTCTTAAAAATTGTGTCTTCTGTCCGTTTGTGCGCCCTCTCTCTGTGTACCCTCTTTCACTCTGCGCCCTCCCTCTCTCTGTGCCCTCTCTTTGCCGCCTCTCCCTCTCTCTGTTCTCACTCTCTCTCTCCTTCTCTCTCTCTCCCTCCCTCCTTCTATCACTTTCTCCCTTCTTCTCTCTCCCCTCCTTCTCACTCTCTCTCTCCCTATCCTTCTCTCTCTCTCCTTCTATCTCTCCCTTTCCTTCTCTCTCCCTCTCCATCTCTCTCTCTCTGCCTCTCTCTCCCTCTCCTTCTCTCTCTGTCTCCCTCTCCTTTTCACTCTCGCTCTCCTTCTCATTCTCCCTCTCTCTCCTTCTCACTCTATCTCTCCCTCCCCATCAATGGCAATTCTGTTTGTCACCCAATGTGAGCACCTTGGGCGTTCATTGCGAGTCTCCCCCCTGTCTACTTCCTCCCTTGTGTCTCATTTCCACCCTCTTCTCCCTCCCTCCCTTTGTTTTAATTTCCCCCTTCTCTCCCTCCCTCCCTTGTGTGTCATTTCCTAATTCCCTCCCTTGTGTCTAATTCCCCTCTCCCTCCCTTGTGTCTCCTTTCCCCCTCCTCTTCCTCCCTTGTGTGCCTGTTCCTTTCCCCCTCCTCTCCCTCCCTTGTTTCTCCTTTCCCCCCTCCTCTCCCTCACTTTTGTCTTCTTTCCCCCCTCCTCTCCATTCCTTGTGTCTCCTTTTGCCCTTCCTCTCCCTTGCGTCTCCTTTTCCCCCTCCTCTCGCTCCCTTGTGTCTCATACCCCCTCCTCTCCCTCCCTTGTGTCTCAATTCCCCCTCTCTCTCCCCTGTGTCTTATTTCCCCCGCTCCCTCTCCTGTGCCTCCTTTAACCCTCTCCCTTTCCCCCTCTCCCTCCCCTGTGTCTCCTTTACCCCTCTCCCTCTCCATGTCTCCCCCCTCTCCCTCCCCTGTGTCTTCTTTTCCCCCTATCCCTCCCCTGTGTCTCCTTTCCCCCTCTCCCTCCCCTGTGTCTCCTTACCCCTCTACCTCCCCTGTGTCTTCTTTACCCCCTATCCATCACCTGTGTCTCCTTTCCCCCCTCTCCCTCCCCTGTGTCTCATTTCCCCCTCTCCCTCTCCTTTAGCTCCTTTCCCCCTCTCCCTCTCCTGTGTCTCCTTTCCCCCTCTCTCCCACTCCTGTTCCTCCTTTCCCCTCTCCCTCCCTGTGTCTCATTTCCCCCTCTCCTTCCCTCGTGTCTCCTTTCCCCCTCTCCGCCAAAAGCTCCACAATTTGCTGATAGAGAGAGGCGTTCTTGCTGGTGTCACTATCTTCATTTGTGTTAGACTGATTTAAATTGAATACATATTAATAAAGCTTTGTACAATTCAGCTTAAAGGTAGAGTGCCCAAACTGATGTTCATTGAAGACCACCAAGCAGACTTAAAGAACTACTACAAAAAACAAAAAACTTGTGGACTCATTCAATTGCGATTTGGCCAGTTGAATAGGGCTTTATATAAGCACCGAGCATATTTTTTTACAGACAGTTTTAGTTAGTGAAGAGCTTACTTTTGGATAGAAGTTCACTAAAAACTTCTGCAAAAATGATGCTCTGTGCTTATATAGAGGCCTATTCAATTGGCCAAAATCCCAATTGAATGAGGCCCTTGGTTGTCAAGTATGTACCAAACGAGCAATATTAGCAGTTGTGTAAGGCGCTGTGAACATAAAATCTTTTAGGGAAAACCTGATTTTTTGAAGACTCTGTTCATGACTAGAGGAATGAATTTGTGTTATCTTCCTGAGAAGTTGAGGAATGTATTTGTAGTTATCAGTGGAGGGATAGATATGGGAGGGGGGAACAGGCAGAAGTGCAGAGGCTTTACTTGATGAAAGGATAAGATTTAAACTGACACCATTCCCCTTCCTCCCACTTACCAAGAAGTTGTCACCCTGCATCATTTAATGCAACCATATGTCTCAAGAAATGCAAATGCCCCTTTCACACACACAGCTTCAACCAGTTTATCATGGCATCAAAATAGGCATCTAATAGACATATAACTTTTTTCCTGATGAATTATGCTCTTACGTTTAAAGTTTTCAAATATATATCTATGTATATCTATGTATGTCTATGTATGTATATATATATATATATATATATATATATATATATATATATAGTAAATAAAATGTACATCTGTGTTCACACCTGAATGTTTAAAACAAGTTAAAAAACCTGCTTCCAGCTCAGAATTCTGAGAAAATCAGTTATTACACTGCATTCTGGGAATCTAAGCTGGGACATGCAAATGTGCCCACAAATGCCTCGCTCTTCAATCAATAGCCATTATCAAACATGGCTTCCTTTAAGCTTATGCATGCTGTATTACACAGCTTTAATGCAAAGCCAAGGTTGGATTAAACACATCCTGCTGTGATTTCGATATATATATATTGTGTTGTACTGTCCCTGGTGGATGGTGCAAGTCACACAGTAGGGAGAAGATCTGCTCCAGGTAACTTGGAGTTAATCCCCTGCAGGTGGGCTAATTGGAGCTGCAGGTGTAAAATGCCTTTTTAAAAGACACACACACACAGAGATGGAGGGCTGCTGATTAGGCTCTGGCCTGAGTGCTGTGAGGTGTCTGTGTGGAGCTGCAGTCTATGTGAGAAGTTGTGATGTGAGACGGTCAGGAAGATTGGATCCTGAGAGCTGAGCTGAGATAAGCTCTGAAGAAAGGCAGCAGGGACGACTGCTTAAAGTTCACATTTTTGATACATTTGCCATTTATGGGTTTGAACGCAATTGCAGGCTTGTTGAATTGTTGTAATTGATTATGGATTTTGTGCCTTTAGCACTGGTAACATTTGAGGGCTTGAAAAATCAATGGAGGAGATAGGACAGAGTTAAGTTTTTGACAACCCAGCAGAGCTTTCTAAATGTACCCAATTGCATATCCGTAACATTTACAAGCTACATTACAGGTTCAAGTAATTGCGGTTTGGACGATTGAGGTCCATATTAAATTCCAGCCTTGTAAGTCCAACGTGTAGCACGTAAGGGCTGCATGCTTCAAATTTGGCCGACTTATGTTGCTATTAAATTAGAAAGGGCTGCGTGCTACGAGTGAGAGACGCTATTTCGTAAACCAGTTTGCGGCAGTCGGACTTGCGTGCTCGCACACAAACAATTAAGCAATCTCGTTGTTACTGGTTCAGATGGTGTCAATGGATAAGAGAGATCGTAAGCAATACGTCACTGAAAAAGGGGAGGTTAGATTTCAAAGTCCTACGTGCTTCCATTCCAGTTTGCGATCGGACCCACAGTCCAGAAATAATGCAATATTAATAAAGCTGTGAATACGATATTCTATCACATGTGAGTTACAGTATATGTTGTAACACATTGAATACAGGGATCGATATAACCTCAATAAATAATCATGAAATAAAGTATTTTTTTGGACTAATTTGCGGGCTTGAGAATGTTGAGCTATTAATTCTAACCTAACATCACTTTCCCTTATAATAAATGTACAGTAGAGTGTTGTTATTTGCATTACAAGTGCTACGTATTGTACTTTACCCCCTTTTGTGGGTGCTCTAGAGCACACGTTGGTCTCTGTGGTCCATTTGTGTGTTACGTGCTGGCTCGCGGGTGACCACGTTGCACTTTAATAGTTGAATTAAACAATTATCAGTTACGGGCATGACAGATCGGGGATTTACGTGCTCAAAGTTCAACGTTGCTCTCCACGTAGCCTATTCTTGGCCGTCCTGCATGTTAACACGCAAAGCCGGTGGGAGCAACATTATGAGGCATCTGAGCACGCAAGTGACCCTAAGATGACAGTTACAAGCTCCAATTTAATGAGGCTGTGAATGTGGCTTACTATGGGCCTGATTCAATTGCCCAATTCGTAAATTTATACACACTTAAAATCACTCTTAATATTGCTACATATTCTGCAAATATTACTTATTGGAACTAATGGATTCTTAAGTCAATAGAATGCATATAAACATTTATAAAAAAAAACACCCGAAGCCAAATTTATGAGTTCAAGTGCGTCATTCAATTAGGGGCCGTAACTCGATCGCAAATCGCGAATTTGCTACGATTGGGTTCCCTCCTCGCATTGCCCTACGTTTATGCTGCTATTCAATTGGCCGAGCGCGCAAGTTAGCCCTCCTTCCCGCTGATCATAAATTCATGCTATCGGCAGTAAGCATTTGGATGCTTGAATATGATCATGGCTGCAAGCCCGTAACTCGTGTTTCAAGCCCGCAAACTCGGAGTACTGTAAATGCAAAAATAAATTCAATACAGCACTGTAAATGATGGGGAACACAATGGGTGGCATCAGGACTATAAAGGCACAACATTCTCAAGCTTGCACATAGCCAAAATGAAATACTTTATTTCATGTTTAATTTCCGTCCAAAGTCCTATGGGCTTTGAGGTTGAAGCCTGTAGGACTTCTGATGGAAAAGAAGCATGAAATAAAGTATTCTATTTTGGCGATGTGCGGGCTTGATAATGTTGTGCTTTTAATTCTAATGTCAACCATTGTGCAGCCTATCATTTACAGTACTGGATTGCTTTTTTATTTGCTTAATAAGTGCACGATTTGTAAGTAAGCCCTTTGCAACACCTCCTTGGTACAAGTAAGCTGTGGTTGGCATTTAGCCATTTACGGGCTTAACGGAAGGGTAATCGGAGCAATTGAACAGTGATTAGGGATATTTTGCGCCCGCAACTCTTGTGGCCGCAAAATATCAAAGGCTTTGAGTAAGCTGTGATTGACAAAATCGCAAGATTCATAGCTAGTAGAACGTAAAGCGATCATAGCACGCAAACGTCAGGCAATTGAATGGCAAAGAAGCTAGCGATAGCAATAGAATGAGGATGCAAGGCATTTGCAAGTAGCTAATAGAATAAGGCTATATTTGTATTAAATTCATTGTCCCGGAGCCCTGTTTGAATTGCTTGCATGTGATTGCAATTTATCTACCTTAAAGGCATATTAAAGTGAGCTGGGTTATTAATGTACCTTATAGAGGAGAATTTATAGTGTCTGAAAATTTTTTTGCATGAAAAAATTCCAAATTAAACAGTTAAACCGTTAGCCTGAAGTTTTCTGAATTTCTAGCTTTTGCAAACAGTTTTCTCTCAATGTTGACACCCCCTGAAATTCCCAGGGATAATTAGCATAACTTATACATTGTATCGTTTTGGCCTGGGGATTGTGCAGACATGCTCAGTTAGGACCTGAAGTCTGCCCTACTGTGGCAAGTCACATGCTGCCAGACAGTTACCTTTCTTTTATTTATGTCCCTTCATTCACTGATTGTTTTATCTACCTCCCAGGTGATACTTCCCCCAGCCTCAGTGATTTGCCCGTCAGCCCCAGAGAAATGCCCTTTCACCTCCCCCAGCCCCAGGGAATTGCCCACTAGCCCCAGAGAATTGCCCTGTGACCTCCCCCAACCCAAGTTTTTTGCCCCCCAGCCAAGAGAATTGCCCTCAGTTCCAGAGATTGCCCCATGACCTCCCCCAGCCCCAATGAAATGCCCCCCAGCCCCAATGAATTGCCCCATCACCTCCTCTTGCCCCAGGTAATTGCTCTGTGACCTGCCTCAGACCCAGTGAATTGACCCCCAGCCCGAGGTACACTCACACACAGACACAAACACTCACTCAGACACTCACACAGACACACATACTCACTCACTCACACAGACATACTTACTCACACAGACAAACACAATCACACAGACACTCACACAGACATACACACTCACTCACACGGACACTCACTCACACGGACACTCACTCACACGGACATACTCACTCACACGGACATACTCACTCACTCACGGACATACTCACTCACAGACATGCTCACAGACATACTCACTCACTCACAGACATACTCACTCACACACTAACTCAGACAAACTCACTCACAGACACACTCAAAGAGACATACACAGACACTCACTCACACAGACATACACACACACTCACACAGACATACTCACTCACACACTCACTCAGACATACTTACTCACACACTCACTCACATAGACATGAACACTCACACACACAGTGGCATAGCAACTGCATTGCCACCCCCCATTGTAATTCAATCTCAGTGTCATACTTGTCAAAGTTAATTTCATCTATAATTCCTTGATCAAGCAGATTAAAATTAGCACAATTTAATCCATGACAAAGAAAGATTTTAATGCATCAGGTACATTGCAAAAGATGTAAATGAAAGCAAATTGTTTTCTCATTTACTTTGGCATTTGACATAGTGCTGCTTCTTCTAGACATCTCTCCCATTCCGTATCATCTGCCAGGAAGTTTTGATGTCTTGCAGCTAATTGGAAAGTATCATAAACTATGTCATTCACAGTGCGTAAATGTTCATAACTTTGTGCACCGGGAACATGTAAAAGAAGTAATCTTAAACTGAAACGTTCAATGTCTCTTGGACTAACGGTATAAATTTGTGGGATAATTTTATGATTATCTTTTTTTCATTGTCGCCATTGGCCATTTACAAATACACAGTGCTGTGAAATCTCAATGTATAAAAATTGTCTGGCCTCAGTGTCCTGACAATTTAATTGAAACCAAGCATTAAGTGTTGTTGCTCTATGTTCACTTTGTGCTAAAGCATTACTTTCATTCCCTGCAGTGAAGCAAACAAATTGATTTTGTGGAAACTGGACAGCTAATCGATATACAGCATGTGACCGATCATGCATCTCAAATTTGAGAAGATGCCACATTGCATCTGGAGCACTTACATAGCGAGCATCTAAATAAGAGGAAAGTTTGTCATGTAAAACTGGATTGTCTTGTTCATTTTGTGCACCTTGCACAACAACAGTTACATAGTTACATAGTTACATAGTTACATAGTAATTAAGGTTGAAAAAAGACTTTCAGTCCATCAAGTTCAACCTGTTAAGATCTCCTCTGATCTGCAATATGCGGATTAGTTATTAATTAAATTATTGATTAAATAATTATTAATAGTATAGTATTGGAGGATGAATAAAGAGTTAGTCCATCAAGTTCAACCTTTTTAGATCTCTATTGATCTTTTTAATGTGGACTATTTATTATTATTGTTAATTGTTAATTGATCCAGAGCAAACAGAAAAAAAAAACCATTGAAACTTTGCCAATTGTCTCATAAGGGGAAAAAAAAGCAAAATTCCTTCCTGACCCCTGAAACTGGCAATCAAATTTCTCCCTGGATCAATATTCCTTGCTAGTTATCTAGGATAACCTTGAATGCCCTCTTTATTCAAAAATATATCTAACCCCTTTTTGAAGTTGTCTATCGAATTCGCTGTCACCACCTCCTTTGGTAGAGAATTCCACAGTTTAACCACCCTAACTGTGAAGAACCCTTTTCTTTGTTTAAGGTGAAATCTTTTTTCCTCTAACCTCAAAGTATATCCTCTTGTCAGTTGATAATCTCTTGCTACAAAAAGTTCACTTGACAAAGCCTTATATTGACCCTGGATGAATTTATATAACGTAATCATATCTCCTCTTAGACGCCTTTTTTCTAGCGAAAATAAGTTTAATTTTGTTAGTCTTTCTTCATAACTTAGCCCCTCCATTCCCCTTATTAGTTTTGTAGCTCTTCTCTGTACTTTTTCCAGCTCTAAAATGTCTTTTTTTATGAGGTGGTGCCCAAAATTGTACTCCATATTCTGCATCATATGCTTTGTATATATATTTATACACATATTTGATCGATTTGATAGAAGTGCAAGCTTCCACATTGATGTGTACATTGTACTTCATCAGCAAATGTGGATTGTATGGAACTGCATATCTATCAACCTTTTGGCCACGAATAATAGCAGTTTGTCCTTCTCTTCTTTTATACAAAGGGTATCCATCAAAATTAGCATACGTTTGCATTTGAGATTGTTTTGGGAACTCTTTCGTGCATTTTTTATTTTACTTACATGGTGAATTTGGATTGATATCTCCACATGGACCATGGATCATTCTATGAGTTGCAATCTCATAAAGTTTTGAATGTTTTTCTGGATGTGGCACTTCAGCAGTAATTACTGAATCCACTCTGTCTGCCATATTCAATGTATCTTTTTCTTGCAAGATTAAAAGAATATGTGCATGTGGCAGGCCTCTTTTTTTTAAATTCAATGGTATAAACAAAGCACACACATTTCTGAAATAAGTGATCTTTAGTTATATCATGAATTAAGGAATTTAGTTTTATTTTGAATACTCTAGTCACCAAATCTGTTCGGTCAGAAGTATTTTGTCCAAGTTTGAAATTTCCTTTGATCTCTGACCATTGTGGATTACATGTGAATGTAATAAATAAATCTGGTTTGCCAAATTTAGTAACAATAGCCATGGCATCATTGTATCTTTTTTGCATAATGCAAAATCATTGCTCTTCCAGCAGGAATGTCTCTGTTTGCAGCTAATTTAGCAACATAATCCGTGAATCCACGATATTGTTCTACTCAAAGCTTGTTTTGTTGAAATTTGACAAAATTTAGACTATTTGCTTCGACTTGTAGATAGGAACCAATAATCCACTGTTGTGTGAGTTTCCCCCCTCATAAAATAGGATTAAAATGATCCTGAATAGCAGTTTGTGCCACTTTATATTCCAGCATAGAAATATTGTTTCTAACACAAACTTTACTATTGGGATAACTTTGCAAATGTAATTTTGGTTGCCATCCTGGCTCACCATTTGGAAAGAAAATTGGATATGTCATTGGATCCAAATTACTACTTAAAATATTTATCTTTATAAAAGGTTGGTCTTCATTGCGTGGATATATTCTAATATCGGGCTCAAATGGTGGTTCCCATCGTCATTTTTAAAGACCATGGCAACTTCATTTGCTGTTGGTAAATTATACCGTCTTTGATCAGTATGGCAATCTCTCTCATATTTACTCTTGGCATTAGCAATTGATTTATTTGCGCATGTGCCTTTTGTTCTTTTTCAACCTTGGCCAATTTTTTTGTATGCTTGATTATATGGGTTTTTGGACATAATGTTATCGAGCTGTTCAAAGACTATGGGTAAGCATTGTTTATTTTCAGTAAGCATCATTCGTTGTTCAACAGATTCCATTGTATCAAAGACATATAACTGTACATATTTGCTTTGCTCTCCTGCTTCTGGGTGTAAATGTGAAGTCTGGTTGTTAATTTGTCCTTGTCGTGTGTCGTTCTGGAAGTCTTACCTTTCCTTCCTTCTTTTTTTTTCAATATATTTTATTCAAAGAAGTTTCATACAGTATATACACATAAATAACATAAAGAAGGAAAACAAATAATAATAAAGAAGAACAAGACGGACAATTCCGATACACATATACATATATACAGTCATCTTCAGCCTACTTAGTAAGACTTACTAAGTCATCAGTACATCTGGGTGGAGGATCATTTCATAATATCCTTTTGGCTTCTAAATCTATGATAATATATAGTTTATATTGTGCTCAGAAATGGATCATATTTAAATTTACTCCATTTTAACTTATTGAGGGAGAAAAATTCTAGCCTACTACCAGAGTTTTAATATCAGAGATTACGTTTCTGAGTCGAAGGAAGAAATTAGGTATTAACTCAAACAATGTTTAATCAATATACATGTAAAGCGGAGCTATTTGATATAACAGGGATCACCTTACAATTGCACTCTAATACAAGATAACATGCTTTAAGATGATTTGATAGAAACCCAGTTTCTGTCCTATTTCTGCCAATTAATACGGCAAACGAAACTCTGGAGTGCGAAACGGTTACTATTGTGCATCAACTCCCTATTTATGTTAATAGTATTGCACAATTCACTGATTGTTGGGACCTCGGATTGCTTCCAATATCTCACAATGAGCCTTTCCTTTCCTTTCTGACAGCAACGAATAAACTGTCCGTCAATTGGTCTTTCCTTCAGAAAATGATAGGCTTAACAAAACTGACAAACAACATTCAATAATCCACAATAATGAGTGTCTGCTGTTATTACTGTAAATAAAGCACTATCGGGAGCTTCCTCAACATAGATATCACTACAACTTTCTATATTTACATTGGTGTCATGTGTATGAACATTGGTTTCATGGGGCAATATTGGGTCATTAGGCAATGTTTTACAGACATTTTGTTTAATTTTTCTTTTCTTTGAAGCTCCAGCTCAGTTTGTGCTTTCTTAGTCCTTTTTCTTTTATTTAGAAGTCTCTGTCTGTCTTCTCTTAAGCTTTGCAAAGTCTCAGGGGACTGTGCATCTCTCCATCTCTGCTTCAGTTCCCTTGCCATTCTTCTTTTACATTTATTCTTGTCTTCTGCTTTGTCCGCCATTGTAATCTGTAATTGTAAATGCAGGTGTAAGATATATATATATTTTTTTATTGTTCATATTTTTTTACCTGTCATCAATGCAAAACCTAAATAGCAGTAATGAATCATTAAAATTACTTGAAATGCATTTGTAATGAATGAATGAATTAATCAATCAATGCATTATTTTTAATTTGCATACATTAAAAGCTAAAGAGCTAAGCATATAAATATTGATCAATAATTTAATGTTAAAATATATATATATATATATATGTATATATATATATATATATATATATATATAATTTTTTTTATAATGAATTATTAAGTAATTAATAAATGAATATACATTAATAAAAAAATCTAAAACTGTCATCAATGCAAAACATAAACAGGTAATCATGTGTTCCTAAAGAAGGGCAAACACAAAGAGCTATGAGCAAACTATAGTTTGGCCTGAAAAGGATTTGTAAGGTTTTGATTAAATTAATAAATAAATAAATCAATTTATGATCTGTAATTGTCATTCATTAAAACATAAATGGCTAAGCATATATGTATTTCTATTTTTTTATTTATTAATTAATTAATAAAATAATATTCATTATTTAATTAATCAATAACTGTCATCAATGCAAAATAAAAAGACTTAATTCAGGAACAGATATATATATAAGTGCATTTGAAAATGTACCTAATTTCTGGGCAAGTTTAAAAAAAAATGTTTTTTTTACGTAATTATTAATAATTAAAAGGTAATCAATGAATGTACCTTTGGCTTATTGCAGCTGACGCGGGAGCCTCTACCTCCGCAAATGTGGCCCTCGCTTTGCGAGGGACGCAGTTCTGCGAGCTTGCAGAGCGTGACGACGACTCGCAGTTTGACAACTATTATATACTAGCAACTGGCCCGTCAAAAATACAGGGCAATAAAATTTTAAGCCATGGGAATGCTGTTGACACACAATGTAAACCTTTTTGTACTGTGAGGACCTTTGGAGCTCATGGCGAGCCTCTTGTCTCGTCTATTTTTGCTCCTCTGAGCACCTTCGTCACTTAATATAAAGAAAAATATATATTCATCTATATTTACTTAAAAAATAATTCATAATTAATTTGGTGAAAGTCATCGAAATTGCATTTAAATCGCGTTGCACCTCACTCCCAGACCTCCTGGCTGTTCCCCCGTGCTGTGGGTGATGTTTTTGTTGGATTTACTTGTATTTTTTTTGTTTTTGTGTTTTTCGTGGTTCGGCCGTTAACTTCGTATTTTTGCTCTGTCTGATTTTTTTTTCTCAGTCCCGCGTCTCGTAAAGCGCCATGGTAAAACGCTACGAGTTTGGCAGTGTTTTGCACTGTCCGGGGTCGTGTAGCCTCTTTTTTGGTTTTTTTCGGCTGCCATTTTTTTTCTCGCTTAGGCAAGTTTTGTGTGGTGAAACTTGTCGAAATCGTCTTAAATTCACGTTCCATCTCACTCCCAGACGCCCTGGCTGTTCCCCCGTGCTGTGGGTGATATTTTTGTTTTATTTTTTGTATTTTCTTTGGGTTTTTTGTTTTTTGGGGATGTTCGCCGTTCAGCGGTTAACCTCATATTTTTTTCTATCTTGTATTTTTTTTTTTCAAAGTCCCGCGTCTCGTATTTTTTTTCTCGTAAGTCCCCAGTTTGTCAAGTGCTTGAAGGCTAATGTGATTGGGAGTTTACTAAGTGTTTTGTGGCTAAGTCTCACATGTTTAATTGGTTTAACAGCTCGCCTCGCTATGCGAGGCTCCCAGGTGATGAGCACCTGCGGCGCTCATCTCCTAACTCATACGCAAAGTGTGACGACGTCTCGCAGTTTGACAACTATTAGACTTGAAAGAGAGGTTGAGCTTCTCGAAAGCTCATCATTATAAATAAGACGTTTGCCCAATACAAAAGGTACCAAATTATATTGCAATACTCAATATTAATGTATATATATATATATATATATTGCCCTCACACTCCCCCCTCCTCTCCGTCTCCCTCTCCCCTCTCTTTCTCTCTCTTCCTCCCTCCCCTTTCCCCCTCTCTTTCTCTCCATGTCTCTCTCCCTATTCCCCTACCTTCTCTCTCTTTCCCCTCTCTTCCCCCTCTTTTTCCCTCTCTGCCCTCACTTTCTCTCCCTCTCTTTCAATCTCCCCCTCTCTTCCTCTCCCTTCTCTCTCTTTCTCTCATTCTCTCTCTCTCTCCCTCTCTTTCTCTCCCCCTCTCCCTCTTTCTTTCTTTCTTTCTTTCTCTCCTCCCCCTCTCATTCTCTCCCTCTCCTTCCCTCTCTCTTTCCCTCTCTCTCTCACTTTGTCTCCCTCTCTCTCAATCTCCCCCTCTTTCTCCCTCTCGTTCACTCCATCTATCTCCATGTCTCCCTCCCACTTTCTTTCTCTCCTCTCCCTTTCCCCTTTCTTTCTCTCCTCTCCCTCCCTCTCTCTCTATCCACCTCTCTCTTTCTCTCCCTCTTTCTTTAACCTCTCATTCTAGTCCTCTCTCTTTCTCTTGCTCCCCCTCTTTCTTTCCCTCTCTCTTCATCTCACTCCCCCTTGCCTCTCTCTCACCCGTGCCTTTCCCTCTTGCTCTATGTACCTCCCTCTACTCTCATGCCTCTGCCTCCATGTTTCCCCTTGCCTCTCTCTCCTGCATGTGTTTCCCTCTTTCCACTTGCCTCTCTACCCATTCCTCTCCCTCTGTCTCCATGTCTTCTCCTCCCACAATGTCTCCCCCTCTCCCCATGTCTCCTACTCTTCCTCCATGTCTCACCTTGCCCTTACCTCCCTCCATGTGTTTGCCTATTTCCCATTGCTTCTCTCCCTCTCCCCAAATGTCTCCCCTCTCCCCCATGTCTCCCCTAATGTCTCCCCCTTACCTCTCTCTCGCTCCATTGTCTCCCTCTTTTCCCTTGCCCCTCTCCCCAAATGTCTCCCCTCTCCCTCCATGTCTCCCCATTACCTCTCTCTCCATCCATGTGTCTCCCTCTTTCCCCTTGCCTCTCTCACCCATGCCTCTCCCTTTCCATCCATGTCACCCGCTAACCCCATGTCTCCACTCTCCCCATGCCTCTCTCACTTCCCATGACTCCCCCTCTCCTTACTTCTATCTCCCTCCATGTGTCTCCCTTTTCCCCTTTGCCTCTTTCCCATGCCTCTCCCTCCATGTCTCCTCCTTAGCTCTCTCTCTCACCCCGATGTCTCTCCCTCTTCCTCATGTTTCTCCATCTCCCTCTCCTTCCATGTCTCCCCCTTACCTCTATCTTCCTCCATGTGTCTCACTCTTTCCCATTGCCTCTCCCCCCATGCCTCTCGATCTCCCCCCATGTCTCCTCCTCTCCGCCATGCCTCCCTCTACCCCATGGTTTCCACTCTCCCTCCATGTTTCCCCTTCCGATTCTCACCCTCCATGTCTTCCTTTTTCCCCTTTGCATCTCCTTCCCATGCCCCTCCCTCATGCCTCCCTCTCCCTCCATGTCTCCCCCTGCTCCTCCATGTCTCCCCCTTAGCTCACCCTCTCTGGGTCTCCCGCTTTGCCCTTGCCTCTCCCCCCATGTCTCTTTATCTCCCCCATCGCTCTTCCCTGTCTCTTACCTCGTGCTCCGTACTGCCTCTTCCCTCTGCTGTCTCCTCCTCCTGCCATCATACACAAGCAGAGAGCAGGGAGCAGGGGACTGGGGAATGGGAATGAGAGCATGCATGCATTGCATATTGGGTATCTAATTAAATATGTGGAACCCAATATGCAAAACGCAGTTGCTGGGGGGGTGTACATCACCCCCAGCACATTTTTTGTTTTGTTTTTCTTTTGCAAACATTTTTTGCCTTTTTTCATGCAAACATTTTGTGCTAGCTGGGTGCTAATCTACAGGATGCATTCATAACCCACCTCACTTGCATATACCTTTAAAAGATTACATCTTTCATACTACACATAAGTTCAACAATTTCCCCTTCGTTCCTTCTGTAAAATGTATTTGGATTTCCTTGTTCCAAAAAACAGCACTTTAACTTTGCATTATAGCGGACAGATTATTTATATATCTTTTCAGCAATGAGAATTGAAATATTATGACAATATTTCCTTATACAGATCTGCATTTTTTGTGATCATTTAAGATTTTATCAGTACTGTGAACGCTATCGTTAATTTGTTCTTGGCATGTTGCATTCTCCCATAAATATAACCTCTCCTTTAAATATAATTTAATTTTGTCCTGCAATATTTCTCTATTTAATTACAGAAGACCTTTTTCAACCTGTTTCTATGATTTGTTTCAAAACTATGAATCTTTTCCTGTTCTTTGTATTAAGCAACAATTTTTCCTGTAAATGTAAACAGGAACGTCCTTATTTCAAATTGTGACTAAAAAGAAATTAAGTGAAGCTTTGTCATAGTTCTGTCAGTAGAATAATAACTGAAAATTAGTACAATAAGTAGAATAACAATAAGCCACAGTCACAGTCTCACCAGAGTGAACATTTTGGGCCTCATTAAATTCTCCTTCGTAGTTCTCTTGGTCCTCGCAAAAGGAATTTTTTTTACCGTTTGCGAGGACCAAATCCCTCGCAGACTGCTTTGCGAGATGTCTACGAAAAATGGCAGAGAATAGGCTTCGAGAGAACTACGGAGTCACACGCAGCCATAAATCTACGAGTGATTCTCGCATTTCGTAAGAATCCCTATGGGCACAAAAAGTGCCCGCATGGGATCCTAAAGCCTCTACGTGCTGCCTTGGAGCAGCCCGAGACAGCCGTGTGAGGCTTCCACCTGCTCCCTATACACATGCCCATGCTGCAGGGATCCCTATCGGGACCCCTGCAGCACCCCCACATTAACCCCTTGCAGCGGGGGTCCCTGATCAGCACCGATCAGGCCCCTGCTGCATTTAAAAATTGTAAATTTCCTGCCGCGGTTCCTTAAAGGGCCCGCGGCACACTATGAACATTCCCGGCCGCGGCAAAAAAATTTAAACGCCCTGTATGCTGGGGGTCCCCATCAGGACCCCCGAAGTGTCCCCACATTAACCCCTTGCAGCGGTTGTCCCCGATCGGCACCGGTCGTGACCCCACTGCATTTCATTTTTTACATTTCCCGCCTCGCGGGTCTTTAAAGGACCGTAAAGGTCCTGAAAGGACTCGCACTAAAAAATATTAACCCCAGGCAACTAAAATTAACCCCATAACTCATGAGGTCAATACAGACCCCAATAAACACTTAGTTAACCCTATTATTCATGGGGGTCAATACAGACCCCCATAAGGCAATAATTAACCCTATAACTCATGACGGTCAATACAGACCCCCATAAAGCCTTAATAAACCCTAGACTTCAAGGGGGTCAATACAGACCCCCATAAGGCAAAAACTAACCCAATAACTCATGGGGGTCAATACAGACCCCCATAAGCACTTATTTAACCCTATAATTCATGGGGGTCAATACAGACCCCCATAAGGCAATAATTAACCCTATAACTCATGGTGGTCAATACAGACCTCCATAAGGCCTTAATTAACCCTAAAATTCATGGGGGTCAATACAGAGCTCCATAAGACATTAATTAACCCTATAACTCATGGCGGTCAATACAGACCCCCATAAGGCAATAATTAACCCTATAACTCATGGCGCTCAATACAGACCCCCATAAGGCCTCACTTAACCCTATAACTCATGGGGTCAATACAGACCCTCAAAAGCCAATAATTAACCCTATAACTCATGGGGGGTCAATACAGACCCACATAAGGCAATAATTAACCCTATAACTCATGGGGGTCAATACAGACCCTCATAAGGCCTTAATTAACCCTATAACTCATGGGGGTCATTACAGACCCCCATAAGGCAATAATGAACCCTATAACTCATGGGGGTCAATACAGAGCCCCATAAGCCTCTATTTAACTCCATCAGTCCCATAAGGGTATATTATGACCCTTATGGGGCTGTTAAAAAACTAACATTAACCACATAAGTGCCATGACGGTCCTCTAGGACCATAATGACACTAACTACAAACACTACACTATAACCCCCAATAAACCATTAAATCTAAACTAACCCCCCTCTACACTAATCTATTAGTTCTTACACTACCTACCTACCTACACTACCTACCCCCTAATAAAAACCCCACCACTCTAATTACAAAAAATAAAAAACCTACATTTCAGAAAATAAAAAATCCTAAGTCACCAAAAATAAAAAAAACCTACAGTACAGAAAATAAAAAAACCTCAAAATATAAAAAAATATAGTTGGGAGCATGCGAGTTGATGCTAACGCTTGCGAAGCGAATTTGCAGCCCTCGCAAAGGCGCTCCTTGCCAGCAACCGAGGCCCTTGCTAAGGCGCCCTCACGAAGGCGCTCCTTGCCAGCAACTGCGGCCCTCGCAAAAATGTACGAGACACGTTACGACCAATTACGACCTCACAAAAATCGTCCGCAACACACAGACATGAAAAAATTAAAAAACACAATAAAAACACACAAACAATACATAAAAAGCTTACCTACAGCAAGAGGTAGCATCCAGGACGGCAAAAACTGAAATTACACCTCAATTTGACTCAAATCTTTTTGTGATCATTTAAGATTTTATCAGTACTGTGAAAGCTATCGTTAATTTGTTCTTGGCATGTTGCATTCTCCCATAAAAATAACCTCTCCTTTAAATATAATTTAATTTTGTCCTGCATTATTTATCTATTTCATTCCAGAAAACCTTGTTCAACCTGTTTCTATGATTTGTTTCAAAACTATGAATCTTTTCCTGTTCTTTGTATTAAGCAACAATTTTTCCTGTAAATGTAAACAGGAACGTCCTTATTTCAAATTGTGACTAAAAAGAAATTAAGTGAAGCTTTGTCATAGTTCTGTCAGTAGAATAATAACTGAAAATTAGTACAATAAGTAGAATAACAATAAGCCACAGTCACAGTCTCACTAGAGTGAACATTTTGGGCCTCATTAAATTCTCCTTCGTAGTTTTCTCGGTCCTCGCAAAAGGAATTTTTTTTACCGTTTGCGAGGACCAAATCCCTTGCAGACTGCTTTGCGAGATGTCTACGAAAAATGGCAGAGAATAGGCTCCGAGAGAGCTACGGAGTCACACGCAGCCATAAATCTACGAGTGATTCTCGCATTTTGTAAGAATCCCTACGGGCACAAAAAGTGCCCGCATGGGATCCTAAAGCCTCTACGTGCTGCCTCGGAGCAGCCCTAGACAGCCGTGTGAGGCTCCCCCCTGCTCCCTATACACATACCCATGCTGCAGGGGGCCCTATCGGACCCCTGCAGCACCCCCACATTAACCCCTTGCAGCGAAGGTCCCTGATCGGCACCGATCAGGCCCCTGCTGCATTTAAAAAATTTAAATTTCCTGCCGCGGCTCCCTAAAGGGCCCGCGGCACACTATGAACAATCCCGGCCGCGGCAAAAAAAAAATTAAACCCCCTGTATGCTGGGGGTCCCCATCGGGACCCCCAAAGTGTCCCCACATTAACCCCTTGCATCGCTTGTCCCCGATCGGCACCGGTCGTGACCCCACTGCATTTCATTTTTTACATTTCCCGCCTCTGGGGTCTTTAAAGGACCGTAAAGGTCCTGAAAGGACTTGCACTAAAAAATATTAACCCCAGGCAACTAAAATTAACCCCATAACTCATGAGATCAATACAGACCCCCATAAGCACTTAATTAACCCTATTATTCATGGGGGTCAATACAGACCCCCATAAGGCAATAATTAACCCTATAACTCATGGCGGTCAATACAGACCTCCATAAGGCCTTAATTAACCCTAAAATTCATGGGGGTCAATACAGAGCTCCATAAGACATTAATTAACCCTATAACTCATGGCGGTCAATACAGACCCCCATAAGGCATTAATTAACCCTATAACTCATAGCGGTCAATACAGACCTCCATAAGGCCTTAATTAACCCTAAAATTCATGGTGGTCAATACAGACCCCCATATGGCAATAATTAACCCTGTAACTCATGACGGTCAATACAGACCCCCATAAAGCCTTAATAAACCCTAGACTTCAAGGGGGTCAATACAGACCCCCATAAGCCAAAAACTAACCCTATAACTCATGGGGGTCAATACAGACCCCCATAAGCACTTATTTAACCCTATAACTCATGGCGGTCAATACAGACCTCCATAAGGCCTTAATTAACCCTAAAATTCATGGGGGTCAATACAGAGCTCCATAAGACATTAATTAACCCTATAACTCATGGCGGTCAATACAGACCCCCATAAGGCCTTAATTAACCCTATAACTCATGGGGTTCAATACAGACCCCCATAAGGCAATAATTAACCCTATAACTCATGGCGCTTAATACAGACCCCCATAAGGCCTCAATTAACCCTATAACTCATGGGGTCAATATAGACCCCCAAAAGCCAATAATTAACCCTATAACTCATGGGGGTCAATACAGACCCACATAAGGCAATAATTAACCCTATAACTCATGGGGGTCAATACAGACCCTCATAAGGCCTTGATTAACCCTATAACTTATGGGGGTCAATACAGACCCCCATAAGGCAATAATGAACCCTATAACTCATGATGGTCAATACAGAGCCCCATAAGCCTCTATTTAACTCCATCAGTCCCATAAGGGTATATTATGACCCTTATGGGGCTGTTAAAAAAATAACATTAACCACATAAGTGCCATGACGGTCCACAAGGACCATAATGACACTAACTACAAACACTACACTATAACCCCCAATAAACCATTAAATCTAAGCTAACCCCCCTCTACACTAATCTATTAATTCTTACACTACCTACCTACCTACACTACCTACCCCCTAATAAAACCCCCACCACTCTAATTACAAAAAATAAAAAACCTACATTTCAGAAAATAAAAAATCCTAAGTCACCAAAAATAAAAAAAAACCTACAGTACAGAAAATAAAAAAACCTCAAAATATAAAAAAATATAGTTGGGAGCATGCGAGTTGATGCTAATGCTTGCGCAGCGAATCTGCGGCCCTCGCAAAGGCGCTCCTTGCCAGCAACTGAGGCCCTCGCTAAGGCGCCGTCGCGAAGGCGCTCCGTGCCAGCAACTGCGGCCCTGGCAAAAATTTCCGAGACTTTACGACCAATTACGACCTGACAAAAATCGGCCGCAACCCACAGACATGAAAAAAATTAAAAAACACAATAAAACACACAACACATACATAAAAAGCTTACCTACAGCAAGAGGTAGCATCCAGGACCGCAAAAACTGAAGTTACACCTCAATTTAACTCAAAATAAAAGTGTTTAGACACTAAAAAATTCTCTAAGCGAGAGAAAAAATGGCAGCCGAAACAAACGAAAACGAGGCTTCAGCAGTCTAAAGACGCAAAACACCACCAAACACCTACGGAATTGCCGAAAAACAACTACGAGATTCAAAAACAAGGACGCAACCCCCGCGACCCCTAACACATTACAAACATAATAAATACACACAACAAACATATAAAAAGCTTACCCACAGGAAGGTGGTGTACCCAGGACCTCTGCAAGTAAAGTTACACCTCGATTTAAGTCCACATTTCGGAGTTGAAACACCCGAAAATCACCTAAGCGAGAGAAAAAATGGCCGTCGAACAAAACGAAAACGAGGCTACAGGACTCTAAACACGCATAACACCACCAGAAACACGCAAAACACCACAAAACAGCTACGGATATTCCGCCACAGCGCATACCACACATTAGCCGCCATTTTAAAACAATAACTTATACAATGCGGAAGTACACAGCTACGCTAATGGATTTGCCTCGCGCACGCACATTATTACACTGCACACATTCATCATGCTTACACAGGCAGCTCCACAGCACTAATGCTGCAGCAACATCAAAACAGATTGCCAGCTCTTTAACACAGTGCTTCCTGCATATATTACTTGAAAATAGGTAAAGCATATTAACTTATTAATGTATTATTTATTTGATTATTATACACCAAACAGCATTAGCTCACTTACAATTTCATTGCCGTCATTTTTTGCCGGGCAATTCGCAAGTATACAATAAATCCTAACTACATACAGAAAGCCTCATTCTAAGCTAAAATAAAATAATTGCAATCCTAACTACATACACATACCCTAATTCTAGGCTAAAATAAAATAATTACAATCTTAACTACATACACAGACCCTAATTTTAAGCTAAATTAAAATAATTAAGACCACTTACCTTTAAGATGTCCTTTCAGATCACCAACCTAGGGGTAAAACAAAACAAACAAAAAAATTAGTACAAAACATTAACATAAAATAAGTAAACATTATACACATTCTAAATATTCTACTCACCTTTCCAGCATGTCCCGTGCCTTCTTCTTTTCTTCTCCGGCGCGGCCCTGTTAAAAAAAACACAATACATTAATACAATATACAGACACAAAATAAAATAAACATATAAACATATAAATATACATTCAACTTACCTCCCCGCGATGTCCCCGGCCTCCTCTTCTTCAGCCCCCGCTGGGCCCTGGAACCACCCGCGCAGACCTGCCAGACGCTAATGAGCCTTTTCCGGAAGGAAATTGGCAATGGCGGCTTCTGATTGGCTGAAAAAGCTGTCTATCAATTTCAGCCAATCAGAAGTCGTCAATGTGTGAGCCAAACACGATGGGATACACCCCAAACTCCCACCCTGATTGGCTAAAGCACCTGTCAATCTTTATTGTAACCAATCACAAGGCGCAGATGCCTTCAGCCAATCACAATGGGATACACCCCCACGGAGTGATTGGGTGAAGACATCTGCGCATTCTCATTTTCTGTAATTTTCTGTAATGTAGTTTTTTTTTTTTTTGGTGACTTAGGTTTTTTATTTTCTGTAATGTAGGTTTTTTATTTTCTGTACTGTAGGTTTTTTATTTTCGGTGACTTAGGTTTTTTATTTTCTGTAATGTAGATTTTTTTTTTTTTGTAATTAGAGTGGTGGGGGGAGTTTATTAGGGGGTAGGTAGTGTAGGTAGGTAGTGTAAGTGTTAATAGATTAGTGTAGCGGGGGGTTAGTTTGTGTAGAGGGGGGTTAGTTTAGATTTATGGTTTATTGGGGGTTATAGTGTAGTGTTTGTAGTTAGTGTCATGATGGTTCTTGTGTTAGTGTCATGATGGTCCTTTTGACCCCCATGAGTTATAGGGTTAATTAAGGCCTTATGGGGGTCTGTACTGACCCCCATGAGTTATAAGGTTATTTATTGTGCTTATGGGGATCTGTATTGACCCCCATGAGGTATAGGGTTAATTAAGGCCTTATGGGGGTCTGTATTGACCCCCATGAGTTATGGGGTTAATTAAGTGCTTATGGGGGTCTGTATTGACCCCCATGAATTATAGGGTTAATTATTGTGCTTAAGGGGATCTGTATCGACCCCCATGAGTTATAGGGTTAATTAAAGCCTTATGGGGGTCTGTATTGACCCCCATGAGTTATGGGGTTAATTAAGTGCTTATGGGGGTCTGTATTGCCCCCGACGAGTTATGGGGTTAATTAAGTGATTAAGGGAGTCTGTATTGACCCTCATTAATTATAGCATTAATTAAGTGCTTATGGGGGTCTGTATTGACCCTTATGAGTTATAAGGTTAACTATGTGCTTATGGGGGTCTTTATTGACCCCCATGAGTTATGGGGTTAATTTTAGTTGCCTGGGATTAATATTTACTAGTGTGAGTCCTTTTAGGACCTTTACGGTCCTTTAAGGACCCGCAAGGCGGGAAATGTAAAAATTGAAATGCAGCGGGGTCACGATCGGTGCCAAACAGGGACCCCCCCTGCAAGGGGTTAATGTAGGGGGGTGCTGCTGCCGGGGTCCCTATGGACCCTTGCAGCAATGGGTTTATGTGAGGACACTTCGGGCGTCCCAATGGGGACCCCCAGGATAGAGGGGAGTTAATTTTCATTGCCACGGCCACGATTAGTAATATTGTGCCGCGGGCCCTTTAAGGAGCCGCGGCAGGGATTTTAAAAGTTTTAAATGCAGCGGGGGCCTGAACTATGCAGATCAGGGACCCCCCGCTGCGAGGGGTTATTGTGGGGACACTTTGGGGGTCCCGATGGGGACCCCCAGCATAGAGGGGGGTTAATTTTTTTTGCCGCGTCCGGGATTGTTAATAGTGTGCCGCGGGCCCTTTAAGGAGCAGCGGCAGGGAATTTAAAGTTTTTAAATGCAGCGGGGGCCTGATTGGTGCCAATCGGGGACCCCCGCTGCAAGGGGTTAATGTGTGGGGGCTGCGGGGGTCCCTATCGACCCCTGCAGCAAGGTGTTAATGTGGGGACACTTCGGGGGTCCCGATGGGGACCCCCACATATAGGGGGGTTAATTTTAGGTGCCGGGGAGGGTAGTTGGAGTACCCCCCACGGCAGGGCTTATGTGGGGGACTGCCGTGGAGACCCAGTTTAGCAACGTAGCAAAACAGGCACTGAAACCCTTCACTGGTCCTTCACTAGTATTCACTAAACTATGATTCCAAAAATGTTCTTCGGCCCCATTTAAAGCTTTACCATGGGGACATATTAGGGGCATGTTGTATGCAAGACACTGGCCTCAAACACCATCAGGCTACTGACTACCAGTTTTTATTTTCTAATGTCACCCAGAAGCATTTATCTAATGTTTGCATCTTATTCCAATAAGTGCCTATTCCAATAATTATACCTCTTTAAAAACCCTTTTTATATATATATATATATATATATATATATATATATATATATATATAAATTATTATTATTATCGTTTATTTATAACGCGCCAACATATTCTGTAGTGCTGTACATAAGATAAGTTCAAGGCAAAAGTAAACACAAATCAGAACATAAGCAAGGAGGGCCCTGTCTTTGAGCCTAGAATCTAGTGTCCATGGTGCTTTCCCCAAAAGAACCTTTCAGGACTGAAACTCGCAGACCTAAAATATATATATATATATATACTAGTGACTTGCCCGTCAAAAAATTGTAAGCCAGGGAATGCTGTTTGCTACACAATGTGATGCTTTTGCTTCTCTGAGCACCTTCGGCACTCATCGCGAGCCCCGAACCTTTCCTCACATTTACTGTACAGGCCGCTCATTGCAGGGTTCATTAACCTGCAAGTTTTGTGCTTGGGAATGCCATGTGTCTCTTTCCAGCATATCCCCTTGTCCCATCCATGTGTGTTTCTCCTTTGTGTGTCTGCTGAATGTTTGTGTGGAGCACACTGACTGTCGTTTGTTTTATTTTCAAAGTCCTGCGTGCCTGGCGTTGTTGGTGTAAGTGTTAGGGTTTTTGCTGTTGTGTATTTTCTATGTCCCGCATCCCTGGCGTTGTTGGTGTAAGTGTTAGTGGCTTTGCCGCCATGTATTTTCCCGCATGCCTGGCTTTGCTCAGCCTCGTTTTCATGCGGTTTCAGATTTTTTTTAGTTTTTCGTCCGCCAATTTTTTTCTCGCTTAGCAGATTTTTGAGTGACTAAACACAGCAAATAAGGTTTAAAATTGCTTGCAACCTCACTCCCAGGCTTCCTGGCTCTCCCCCTGTGCTATGTGTGAGTGTGTTGTAATTTATTTTTTATTATTTTTCTTGTTTTTCGTATTTTTTGATTACCGCCGTTCGGCCGCGAACTTTGTATTTTTCCGAGGCTAATTGAAGCCCAGCTGTGGATTGCCTTAAAGACAACAGTAGAGAAATGGGTGAAGTCCTCACTTACGCTTGGGCCTAAGCAGTGTGAGCAGAGTGTGGAGTCTGCTCAAAGAGGCCCAGTTGGTGTGATGTTGTTAGCAGAGATAGCAAGCTACAGAGAAAGGTTTGCTCACTGTTCCTGTGTGAATCAACAATCGAGGATTGATGCAATTTGTAAAGAAGTTGTAAGGGCACAGGAAGCTTGAGGATCTGCGGAGTGAGGGAGAGAATCTCGAGCAAACAGAGCAAGTGCAGCTGCCTGTGTGAAGCACTGAAGACAGAGAGAGAGAATTTGCTTACAAAGGATTTGCAGGCCTGTTTGCTAAAGGGAAGCTGCAAAGACTGGCAGAGACACTAGATAAAAAGGTATCCAATGTATTACATTAAACTCCAAGCAAGAGGCTGAGGGTTTTGGACATTCTGCAGAGTAAGAAGAAACTGCAGTATGAGAGGGGCCTATGCTCTGCCCACAGTGATTACTTCAAACAGCAAAAGTATCCTGCAATTACTGAGGCTAATTGTGAATGCAGTATTTTGTTTCCCCCCCTGTGACAGACAAGCTGTCCAGGCACAGAGAGGGTGTTCCTGAAGTTAGTCAGTATGTAAATGTAGATTTTATTTTCATTATTTTTTGTTTTGTTGTTTTTGTACCTGACAATTAATCTATTAAAAGTGGATAAACTTATGCAAGCCGTCTGTTATTGAAACTTATGCAAGCCGTCTGTTATTGACAAGGGTCAGAAATACCTATGAGGAACAGTTTGTATGGCTACCTTGTCACACTGGTGTCAGTAGTGGGGTATAAAGTGTCTGAGTTTAAGAAGACACCCCGCACCCCGCAACATGGAGGAAGAAGTAAAAGCTTTAATGCTGTCTACAGGGGCACAGCAACAGATGAATAGACAAACGGAAGTAGACAGAGTCCATCTGAGAGATATTTTAGAAGCACAGAAAGTGCAGCTGCAGCAATTGGGATGTACAGATAACATTGTGGCTTCAAGGTGGAATGGAAGCATTGATCCAAATCGCTTCCTAAAGAAAATGACCATTCAGGATGATGTAGAAACATATCTCCGGCACTTTGAGATGTTGTTTTACCTGAAGAAAAGGCAACAAATGATTGTATCCTGAAGGAAGAGATCCTTAACAGGGTAGGAGTGACTGATGTGAGTAAAGGTCAAAGAGGAAAGGACAAGGCATTGTCACTGACTGGGTGCAAAATCAGCCTCAGGGTGAAACATGCTGATCAAGTCACTGGAAAAGATTTGAACCCAAAGCAAGGCAGAAACCTTATGGGTAAAAGCAATGAAGAGACCTCGATACGAAACTTGGACAGACACAGCCACCTGTCCTTGATGAATACTCCTGAGGTAGAGGATAATACAAGTAAAAGAAAATGTCTGACAAAGATCTGTGACCCAGAGAAAGGGGAGGTCAAACAGATGATTACAGCCAGTGTTCTTACTAAGGAAGAGTGTCTTAAAAATGAGGAAGAAACTGTAAACCTTACCAAAGGGAGAGATAAGGAAGAAAAGAGTCTGGAGATTGAGATGATGAAAGACGAACCACCATCACTGAAAAGACATGAGAAGCAGAATATGGAGATGTGTCCTAAAAGGAATGTAAAGCATCCCAAGAGCGCTCTGTCTCAGATGGCAATAAAACAAAGTGCTGTGTATAAGGAGAGGCAAGACGGGAAACCTGTAAAGCAAGAAGTACAGATGTACTCTAACCCAGTGGGACTGGAGAAACCTGCAATGGAAGACAGGCAAGAGGCTACTAAAATGAAGGGTATCCAGAGGATGTCAGATTATATTCCTGAATGGATAAGGAAGACTGCATTTGAGGACTACAGGGTGTCCTACTGTAATAAGTAACAGAAGCCTCTTTGGAACCAGAGGAAGAGTCCTCCCATGTATAAGCTGAAAGAGTCAGTTGGGTGGGAGCCACAGCACAATGATAAACAGGAGAAGCAAGATCTCCTCACTAATTGTGCATCTCAGAGAGAAGGAGAGATCACCAATTCCACCTCTCAGCTACAAGAGATAGAAGAATCCTGTAAGCAGAGGAAAGCAACTGTGATACAGAAGGAGCTGCTGTTACATGCTCCACAAACACAGAGGACGGCCAATCCATCTGATATGAAGACACAGTTGGCTCTGCATGATGCATGTCCAGAAGAGACTAAGAGACTGATGCTGACCTCCGGAACCTGTGTACCCAAGACGCTAAGTTTAATGTAGAACAATGTCTACAGGAAGCTCATAAACAAAGCATAAAGCAGGAGCTGGTACACAGTATGCCTGCTGTGAGCAGAAAGAAAGATGAGGTGCAGATCCAAGCACAAGAAGCAGCCCTAAGAAAGGACGTGCCTATGCCATCTCTAAGGAATACTGTAACAGTACGGAAGCAAGATGGCTGAAGGAAGTTCTGTGAGAATTATCAGCCAGCCAATTGGAGCACCTGGAACAGAGAGAACCAGGAAAGAAGGGAAGAAAAGCAGCACAAGAAGTTGCTGTTCCATCAGGAAGGTAGAAACGATGTTGTTGGCACGCCTAAAGAGCGAGAATTGGAGACCCTACAGAATGAGCTGAAAAAGGGAGCCTGGTAAGCTTAGGAAGTCACAGAATTTGATCAAGAATTGTACAGAGTGATAGCAGAGAGTGAGCTGCTATCCGAGCCATACACTAAACCCCATCTGGTTGTAATGAGGGAGCAACTGGGTGATATGAAATAATTCACCTGAGAGAAAGAAGCCAAACTCCATAAGAGGGAGAAGGATCTCAGCCATGTGAGGCAAGAGACCATGCAGTTGAAGAAAAAAAGAGTGAGGAGCGAAAGCAAAATAAGACTCATGCTGAATCATTAGAAAAAGCCAGAAAAATGGATGAGAATGCAATGGAAAAGAAAAAACCTTTAACAGAAGAATTAAAGGAGCAAATGAAAGACAAGGTAACAGAAACCAATGATGGCGACGATTTACCCCCAGGGAAAGGACTATATGGAGAAACACTCTCTCATACGGAAATACGAAGAGTACTTTTCAAGTGTCCCTGGGGTAGGACACTTGGAGAGATCGGCGGGCCGGTGTCCTACCCGCGAAGTTTGGGCAGTGACAATAAATGGCACAGCGAAGTAGGCCGAATTGTCAAAGTGCAGAAGGAAAAATTAGTAAAGAGATGTGTTGGCTATGCGCCTAGCAAACCAGAAGTCTTGGGGAGCACAGAGACACCAGCAGATGACAGAACGACACTGAGAGAGATAGGTATCCAGCTTGGTCCAGGGGTGAAGTATGGCAAACGAAACTGTGTGTTCCACATAGACGATGCTGTGGGTGAAAGGGGGTATCCCCAGCCTTACTTCTTCGAAGCCAATGGATTAATCGAAAAAGCGGACGTTTTCCTGGTTCGTAGAAGTATGCGTGCTATTGAGCTCAAGGGATGGAGACAGATAAAAGCCCATACTGCATAGTTGCTCCAGATATTGTAAGGCACTATGAAGGGAAGCCCCTTAAATAAGAGGACGAGGAGAAGATAAAGCTACAAGTGACCGTTTACTGCCTATCGGCTCATGTAGCTTAACCTCATGTTGGTGAGCTAAGGGGGAAGATATGTAACAGAGTCAAGCAAGGGTTACCCCTAGATATACATGAAAAAGCCGAGCACTGTAGTCCACAGTGATATCTTTTCTGTTAGACAAACACCTCACTAAGAGTGCTAAGTCTGTTATGGTATAAGAGGAAAAAAATCACATGAAATTACGATAATGTGTTAGAAACCCCAAGTCTGTATTAAGTCCTGTGTTTTAAGTGTTGAAGAATGTAATCATCTTTATTTCAAATGCTTTTCTCTCTTGCATGTTTTTAAATTTTCCTCTTGACTTTTAAGTTTTGGATGGAGTGATCATTCTGGCTAAAATGGTGTCCCACTGGACTAGAATAACTGTCTTCATTATGCTTTCTATTTGAATGCCTGTGTAAATTCATCCTTAAATGCATTTTTTTGGCTGGTTTCTCCAATGTAATAGCCTGTGTCACATAAAGTACATTGTATTATATAAACCACATTAAGAAAAAAAAAAAAAAAAAAAACATGTGTATACAATTTACATAACTTTGTCTGTAATTAATTTACTAGACAAAGAGAGAAACATGATAGTGAAACGAGATATGGCCTGGATCTCACATTGATTTCTTAGCCACCATTTATCTCGCAGTGATTGGGCTTAGTGACTGCCTTTGGAGGATCTCACGTTGCTTTCTTAGCCACCACTTATCTAACATAGGGAAGAAGCAGTTGACAAAGATTGGGGTTATTGATTGGCTGTGGAGGATCATGCATTGATCTTCTCCATGTTTACTAACCTTCATTTAGATATTATCTTTACAGGAGCAAGCTTAAAGGTGTATTTAAGTTTCCAGGATTATGAATGCATCAGATAGAGGAAAATCAGTAGTGTATGCAAACATTTTTTGTGCATGGAAAAATACCAAAATAAACATTAACAAAACTCACCCTGATGTTTGCTAAATCTCTTGAGTTTGTTAATAAACACCCTTGGAAATCCCTTCTAAAATTTGCATAAAATTCATAATTTGTTTTGGCCTATCACAGGCAGCTAATACATTTTAATACAACGTAAAATTCAATGATGGCAGTTTGTGCAGGAAGGAATCATGGGATGTGTATTCCCCCTGTTGAAAAAAGTAGGAGGAGTCAGACACTGATCTACAGATATTTGCATTTAGCTGCTGCTGGATTGAACAGGGTTACAATCCCCACCCAAATGCAGTGTTTCTAATGGGGGGTTCACTGTGCCTACAGTATGTAGCAACTCTGGGGTGTGGAAATCAAGTTTTATTTTTACATAAAATAAATCTGTATGTGTATAGAACGACTCCATGTAATGTGTGTGTCTGATATAAGCAGTGTGTGTTAGATTAGACAAAGGTAAAAACAGGGAAACTTCCATATACCTTTAAGAGCTGGTGATGGTATATATATGATTCAGCACACGTGTTATACTTGCCAAACACTAGCAGACATTCTGTATGTCATAAGACATTATCGTGGGGGCAGTAGGTGGAGCACTAGCTAGGTATACATTTAATATATTTTTCGGTGCTGCCACATTGTAAGATTTTAGTCTGAAGTGTCTCAAGATTTTGGTTCAGTCATCTGAGCAACTTATTACAATGTGAACTAAATATAGACATCCCAGTGTGCTAAATTAAATTTAAACACAATTTAAATAAACATGACTTTTTATCCATTTCTTCACATTTGGAAAACGTGATTTTAATTGGATGGATTAACTATTATGCTCTGGTTTGCCCCCCCCCCCCCCGATAAATCAGTTGTTACACCTGTATATTATTGGTAAGAAGATGCTTCTGTCTTAGGGCAGCTTTATCATTGGCAATAATTTTGCATGCAATTTTACAGCCTGTGTAGATAAATGTGCTCAAAATGTGGTCATTAACTCAGAAACAGCTGTTTACATTAGCTGTGACTTGAAGCTCTAATCAAAGAGAAATGACCATCCTACTGTGTCACAGGAAGACTGCATTTTGCTGACAAGATTTAAAATATCTAAATTATTTTAAACATTTGTTTAACAAATACAAGTTAACAAATTGAAAATACACCCCTACATATTAGGAAGTATTTTTGGAGAGATATCTCTTTAAGTAAATCATGTAGTATGTCGCTATTGAGCAGGTTTTAGGAACATCTGGATCACAGATGGGCTGATACAGATTAAATAACTTATTCTCCACAAATGCACCTGAAACTCTTTCAATAGTGACTTGAGACTAAATAAAAATCCAGCAACAAGGAACTGTGTCTGTATCATAAACACTTTTGGGTCCTTTCCCTCTTCCCCTACACAAAAGATTAGCAGCAGCAGTGCCATCGCCAACAGCTAGATGGTGCTGCCGAATTTTCCGAGTAGTGCTGAACATTGCATACAAGGTGCGCCGACAGAAGAGGCCTTGAACTATGAGAGGCGCACCCGAGGCCATCGGGGGTTGAGTGCCAGGGCCGAACATATCGATGGCGCTGTTGAGTTGCACCACGTCGCAGGAGGGAATAATTGGGGCCTTCCCTGAAACCATATAGCGGATTTCTTTGCACATACACAACGTGATAGATCCCACATTTGCTTTACAGTATATAGAATAACTGTAATGAGCTACTAAATAATTTAGAAGTTAAGAAATAGTTTTAAGCTGAAATCATTCATGAAAACACATAAAACTATTTTATATTATTGATCGGCATTATACATAAACATAAAATGGATATACTAAATAAGAACCAACCAGAAAATGGTGCAAAATATTCTTTATACTAATGTCTACATAGTAATACTCAAAATACAGCAGTCTATGGGAAAAATACACACCTATTAAGCTATGGAGTTAGAGGCTCTGATGTTGGATAATCCTGTAAAGTAAGATGCAAATAATTGATTTGATTCAGCTGCCTCTACATTGTTTAAGATCTGTCTCATGTTTACCTTGGTAAGAGTCCATTTTGCATTTTTTGTGCTTTTAAGTTATTGATCTACTCTGTTATTGTTAATGCTTTATTAAACAGTGTTGTTAATGCTTGCAATACCTGGTTAAATGTTAGTTAGAGATCACGATTGCCGCATTAAGGAATAGTGGAATGCAGAGGCATAGGAACTAGGGGGGATGAATAGGGGACACAAAAAATAGCAAAATAAACATAATAATACATTACCAGCTTTGGCGATTAGAAGAGCGCTATGGAGCAGTATGTCTTCCCCATGAAAGCTTTGATCCATAATTTATTTTATATATATATATATAAAACAGTACAGTATCTTTCATTATCTTGAACATTTAAACACCATTATAACAAATAAAATAGCAAAGCATAACAAAAGGATTAAATAATCCTATTACTACTGTGTGCTCTACTGATCTTTAAACTAAACTGTAAATAATTGGTTAAATAACCCATTGTTATATTGAAGTTCAAACACAGGATACATTATTTACACATAGCGTATTACATTCGCACCCTAAAGTAATTTGGCATTAGTATTAAAAGTAACAATGTCTAGTCTTTTGTGTCTTCAAATATTTGAAACTTAACCTGCACTTAAGTCGTTGCAGTTTGTTGTATCGTATTGCTTATTATCTTTTGTTAAAACATTTTTACACATTCAATTTGGATTTCATCACAATGTATACGTAGTCTAAATCAAAAGCACCTTTTGTTTTCGGATTAGATTCTCTTTGAAATATACAATTTCAGAATTACCAATAATTACTTTATTTGTTCCATTTCTATATTTTTTTATATTAACGTTCCTTGTTTCGGTATTTACATAATTTAAGGTAACAGTAACAGCAATCTTACAGATGTGTATGAAAGAAACTAATGAAAGGAAGATAAATGGGACAATGCAAGTTAGAGCACTAATAACTATTGTATAGTGGAGTGATTTAGCGGAGTAGTCAGGGACGGAGGAGGAGATAGATATGACTAATGATGAGTACAATGAAGGGGTGCTCGACCAATTGTGACAGGCGAGTACAAGGCCAACATAAGGATGTAGATTACCTGGTACATCTGTAGTGACAGGGCAGACTGACTAAGATAATCTACAACACAGGGAAGGAGGCACAGAACCTTGAAGAACATTTTGGCTTCTGGGGCTCATTCATAACTAATTTAGATTTTTTTTTAATATAGGTTACCAAAATAAAGCAACCAATGAGTGAGGAACAGAATTAGGAGAGGCTTTAAAGGGTGTTAAAGGCCCTATTCGACCAGACTGCCATTACTATCTGGATAGTCTAAATGAGGACCATCAGATTTATACTGCCTAAGAGAATGTCCTCTCTGTAATGTATATAAACTCTAATGTTATTCATTAATATTATAATCCCTGTAAAACAACAGATGTATGTTTAACAAATATAGCATAGAGGACTATCGTAATAGTAGGTGTAAACAGACAGTATATACACAAGAAGAAAGACAACCTTTTAAACTATCAAGACTTTCTCATCTGGGAACCACATCTGTATAAAATAATCACAAATATAGTTCTCAGCAGGGCTTGCCAGAAACCTTGGTAACACAACGTTAAAACTGCCAAAGACGCTCCTTGTGCTGGTGGAGATGGGCGCCATAGGCGCTCATCCCTACGACCCTGCACAACTTTGGCAAGAAGCACCGAAGGCGCTCACTCTGCTGGTGGAGATGAGCGCCTTAGGCACTAACCCCTACGACCCCGCCCGCATTAAGTATCATACCTACGACCCACGGGACTACAGAACAACAGAAAACTCAAACACACAATTCATAGTGCAAGACCCGTAGCACTTTGAAAAAATCGCCTGAAAAAATTACGGCCACTAACGTGGAAACCGCTACTTAGAGAAAATAAAATACGGCCCGTAAAAAATACGAACTTAACGACCGAACAGCGCACATCCAAAAACACGAAAAACACAACAAATACAAAAAAAAATAACAAAAACATCACACACAGCACGGGGGACAGCCAGGACGTCTGGAAGTGAGGTTTCATGCGAATTTCAGTTGAATTTGCAGAGTTTCGACACTGGAAAATCGCTAACGTAATCCCTAAACACGCAAAACCCCGCCAGGCACATACGACTTTTAGCCAGGAACGTACAAGGTACAAAATACACTATTAGGAAGGACGCAAAATGCTCGAGACCCGCGTAACACATACAGACTTGCCACTATTTTACAACACTAACTTGAAACTAATAACATTATCTATTCAAAAATTATTATTCTAAAATACTATATACGGTTTGCCTCAGGCTCGCAGCCTATTTACACTGCACACTTGCCACATTGCTGACACTTTCTCCTCAGATCACCAACAGTCCAAATGTACATTGTATGCTGTAGGAAAAACAACAGCGATTGTTAGCTCTTCAGCATATTGATTCCTGGATGTATTCATTACCAATAGGTAAAGTATATTCATTTATTATTTAATTAATTAATTAATTAATTATTATAAAAATATATATATTTATATAAAAAAAAAACAGAGCAGAGGAGAGACTCGCTTTGCCAAAGGCGCTCAGCGCGGAGTTCACAATAAACGCCCAGGATGCTCAGAGGAGAGGCTCGCAATGAGCGCCGAAGGTACTCAGAGGACTAAAAGCCTTACATTGTGTGGTAAACAGCATTACCTGCCTTACAATTTTATTGCCGTGATTTTTTTACTGATTTAGTACTATATTTACTCCATAATATGTAAAACCTAACTTTTATTAAACTTGAATTAAAAAGAGCTGTCCCAAAACTTCTAGACGTCCTCCTTCATATAAATGATAATCTAAGTGATTTGGTATGTTATTAAACAACTCATTTATGGATATGATGAGTCACTTTCCCAAATAGTCTCTGCGGGATGTAAATGTCCATGCTGTAGAAGATATCTCTCTCCGGAGGTCTGCATCTTGGAAGATGGGTGGCAATAATTCCACTGCTTGCTTCTCCTGAAGGATGACAAGCAGGCAGTTTGGTAGAAGCGTCCTTACCCACTTTACTAAGCTGTCAAAACTTGCTTTGATGAAGGGTCTATGCCATTGAAAGCTTGCAATCTAACCCTAATCTGTTAGCCATCAATAGGTGTCATCTACACTGAACAGACTAACACAGTACTCACTTCAACGTGTCTCTCAGTTTATAAGCTCAGTCACCTCCTGGTCTGTCTTTGTGTAACATAAGGATTTGCATGGTATCGTATTAAGCTATATGTAAAAAACTATTCATCATTGTTTCTAGGAACCATAACTTATTAATTCAATTTATACATTGTGACAGATATAATAAACCTGATTACATACTGGCAAGAAACAATGTGCCCTATATATGCACTAACAATCTATATTCAACCAAATATAAAATAGTGTTCTTAAAAGGCCAACTAATTCAGCACAGTTTGGACCACATCACAGTAAAGATCTCATAAAAGCATGTTGAATTACTTTTAGAATTTCTCAAACACGTGCATTTTTCACTGAGAAATCAAATAAAGTAAAATCTGTGTTTACATGTGTCCCTCACTGCCATCCGCCAGACCCGCAGCTACAGCTCTGTGTAGTTAGCAAAAAAATAATAATAATTAACCCTTAAAAAATGTATATTCAGTGTTCAGAGCATGGAATGCTGGAATCACACAAACAGGGCAATTATGGGTTAACTGTTCAGTGCAGTACTGCGTTTAGCGTAAAACTGCTATCACCACATGCTCAGCTATGTTATCCCTTATGCAATAGCTGGTAGGCAGGATGGACTTTATATATATTTAAAACTAGATTTTTTTAGCTGTTAACAAACATAGATCATGTTAACATACAATCCGGTGCTCTTTCGCAACATGAAGAGCACTTACAGTGAGGTAAATGGCCATTTAAGTAGGGGAGCTAAAACCAAATTATATATTGGCAAGAATGTTTCTATATTTAATGATAACTTTCTTAAAAAAGTGCATATTCAAATTAACAAATGTTATTGTTGAAAAATTAAAGGCACTGCAGTTGGCTACATTTGTGTAGACAATTTCGCTAGATATTTGGTTTTAAAACACCTCATAAATATCTTTTTTTGGCCAATACCAGGATATTGCTTGGGCTGATACACGGAAATGTCTTCCAAAATGTGAGTTTCAGTGTTGAGAAGCTTGTGGTGAGTATTTAAATATGAGCCATTTGTTATGAAACTGTATATTTGCTCAAAGGTTTTGGAGGAAGTGTAAGTCTTTAATTAAACATCTGAGTGGCATTAACAGCGTCACATATAAGGGCAATGTTGTATGGGAAAATGTTGCAGTTAACTCGTGACAGAGACAGACTTGTTTGGCAGGTTATACACACTGTTAAGTTATCTTTGTTGAAATGTTGTAATTTGTATTTATTCAAAATATTTAATTGATCTGAAAACATGGGCGTAGGAGCCCCAAAAAATCTGAGGGGGACAGGAAGCAGGAGCATAATTAAGTTTAATTTTGCTGTTTTTTCTATCCTTTGTTCATTTAATCTGGGGGGATTTGCCCGCCCCCATGCCCCCCACCCCCCAGTTTCTACGCCTGTCTGTATATGATTAAATTGGTTTTATATTATCCATTATTAATGACTATTATTTGGTGGATAGGAAACGTGATGATAAAAGAGCTCTGGATAGATGGAAGCATGAAAGTTGGTGTCATTTTATTTCATGGTTGTAATTTCATGTTTCTTTTTTTTTTTAAGATATCCTAATTTGTCACCGATGGACAGAGAATGGTTATAAGTTATGGGACAGTATCCAGGGAAATGGTGAGGATAGAGTTATTATTTAGTGGTTGGTGAATATGTAATGTGAGGGAAGGGAAAATTAAAGAGGGTATTTAGGTAAAGTATGTTATATTAAAATTATTTGTGTTTTATGGGGAGCTGATGTTTATATTCTCTCTCAATGAATGTATTGATTTTTAATAAAAAGAACAATAAACTAAGGAGGATTTTTTAATACATTTGTTAAAAATAATGTGAAAAGCTTGTTAAAATTGTTTCATGTTTAAAGTGAGTTCATGTTCTAAACATGGCTTTGTTGTAACTGGGTTGAAATGTTAACATGTTATTGAAATTATGTATTGATTGTACAATTGTTTTGTTTGTACCTTTTATTTATTTATTTGTCAATACGTGGACATTTTCAATAAAGGATAAAAATAAAATACTTGTTCACATGATCCTGATTATGCACTGAAATTTAAGACTCTCCCTAATTAGAAAAGTGCTCTTAAAAACAGTTATTTTTTAACTTATTGCCAAACTGTATTGACTCCGTGACAGAATAGCAAAACGCGTAAGCACGCTCTCTCCAGGCTTGTTTCCTCTAGTAATAAGATGGTGGTTCTGTCCTCTTATTAAAGAGACATGGAACACAACTATTTTGTCAAATATTTGAAAGGACATGTTTTACACATAAAAAAAAAAAAGAAAAAATATTAAGCGAAACCTGTTTAAGTTTCATTAAAATTCAAAAAATCAAGTTGCACAACGATGGAAGAAACCTATACTAGACAATCAAGAGATTATCAAAAAAACGTAACTATATTATGATTTATGAAAATGACACATGCTTTCAACAATACACTTCCTAAATTCTTAAGAATCTGTGAATGTTGGATTAAATCCACCCACTCCATTTCAATAGTTTAAAAACCCATTAACCCCACCCTATCACTTATGGTCTTACTGGGGGGTTGGCCTTGGGCGGCGGAGCTGGTCCCCTCATCCAATACTTTTGGCAAAGCTTCAATTTCAGTGCTAAGGAGTCTTAAATGCAACGTAGAAGGTACATATTTATGCTTATTAGCTATTTTATTGGGCTTTAGTTTGTTATTTATTTATGCTTTTTAATGTATTAGAACACTTGCTTAACAATGTTTGTTTAACCTATTTAAGAGATTTAATTATAAGATTATTAACAGAACACAAATTATCATATTTCCTCACCTCCATCAGTCAGTCTATGCAATATTTAATGGCTTTATAAATTAATAGTTAAAGGATAACTTATAAGTGACGTCGATAACTGGCTCTAAATTGTTTTAAAAGTGTAAAAAAGAAAAATGGTGAAGGAGGTATAATGTTGTTTAAGTTCAATGTAAGGTCAAAGAAATGTATATTATAGTCATTGATTTATGTTCTGTTGAAACGTAACTGATAATAATCACAATAATTGATAATAACAACAATTGAAACAAAAAACGTCATTAAAATTAACAGGAAATGCAGTGAATATACTTTAATCTGTAAATCTTGGCTAGCCCCCAAGAGCACTTACATTTCTGAATAAGGTTTTGTGTTCTGAAACTTTTATTTGAACAAAGATAAACTGTGGCATATTCTCAAATACCCTCTTTCTGATGAAACAAAGAAAAAAATTATTATTTTTAAATATTAAAGATTCAGGCGTTTATATATATTGAGAGAAAGCACAAGTCTTAGCCTCTTGGCGGCTGGCTATTGTAGTTTAGGAAACCCTCATGCTTGTGAAGCATGTAATCGACCAACAACACAAACAGCAGTGTAAACTACAAGCAAAATACATCTTTAGACAAATTATTTTTTGTGTATATTTTTATTTTACAGAATTTTAAGATTTATTTAAAAGCACATAGAAATGTTCTTGTTGTGTTTTAGAATTAAAATATTGATTTTTATAGAATTTTTGCTATAACATGCTATTAAGAAACTGACATTTAGCTACATAAAACGTACATGCAATGAGATATATTGCTTGTCTTCCTCTGTGTTTTTGATTAAATGTTTTTATCCTTCTGACATCTGGTTTTGGTACCAGTGTTAGGTCTCACATTTTTTTTTTATACTGGTACATTTCTTGCTTCTAAAACTAATATAGCTGTGGGTCTTATTGTCTTGTTGTTGTTTCCATCTAGACCACCATGGATGATTCCTTATGGGATTACCATGTATAGGCCACTGAAACATATACATTTGGAAAAAATAAATACGGGTCTTTAATCCAGCAATTCAGAAAACTGGTAATGTGTATAATTAAAAAATATATAATAGATGACAAAATTACCTCTTTAAGACTTTGCTCAAATCCCTGTACTTTGGAGAAACTCTGGTAACCATACTTATTTAACATAGGAAATGTCAAAATTAATTAATTTTAAAGAATATTTAACTGATCGGTTTGAACTTTCTTAAAATATCCTCATTTGCAGCTCTGCCCAATTAGTATTAACATTTTCAGTTCATTTCAGGTAAAACTGTATCTACTTTATCATTTTAGGACTATCTTGTATGTCATTGACAGTCACATTAATACTTGATTTATATGCTCTTTTTTTGTATACAGTCCCTTCAAAGCCATAGAAAAAAGAGGAAGCAGTTGTGATGAGACTGTGTAGAGAAGGTGAGCTATGAGGATTCTTGTGGATTGGTTCCAGAACACAATGATCAAAGACACTGTGTATATAGCCTTTAGTTATTTGTTCTGCAGTTTTGCAATTAGAAACTGTTTGCCAGCTAAGCCTTTGACCTGTCATTGTTTTTAAGAAGCTTTATTAAGTTAATGCAATGCAAATTGTTGTTATTCCCTCATTATCAAGGTGTGTCAATCCGTGGCTCATTTCTATTTATGCTTTATCAAGGTCAATAATAATAATTTCCAGTATATCAAAGTATTAAAAACAACTCTGTGATTTATTCTGTCCTAGTATTATAAATACTGTTTCATAAATACATTTAATTAATCCATAGTTGGCACAACATGTTTTCATTTCTTAGAAAATCCTAATATACTGTATAGTTTACAACATTTTCGTCAAAAATTCTTGATAAGACCAATAGAACAAGTCAACTTAGGTGTTGCTTGTTCTTAGATTTAGTGCCTCTGACCATGTTATTGTTTGTAGACACATGACCCTTGGGGTTTGGTCTCCCTAAAGGTTATAGGGAGCTCCAGATGTGAGCTCCTTGCTCATTGTGTCTTGGAGACTTCAGCTGCACCTCACTAATGAGTCCCAAGAGAGGCTGAAATGTTTCTCTTATTCAGAGTAGAATCACCTAGTATTTTGGGTGTGGATCATTATTTTGAGTGAGACCAGACCAATATTCTACAAAATATTTTACAAAATATTTTCTTATATATATATATATATATATATATATATATATATATATTATAATTTTTTCACATTTAAATTTCGAAAAACAAGTTAAAAGAATTATTTCCTGTTCAGAATCTCAAGAAGTACACAAGATTGTTTATCTGTTCTTGATGAGACATGGTCTCTCTATCTGTGAGGAATCCATAACATGTGGAGTGTGCAAACAGGAGGTAGACTCAAGTGACAGAGATTGGTAGACAGTGTCTTGCAATGGGCCCAGATATAATTGCAGTAGAATATCCAATAAATGGTCCAAGTTGCAGAGCTGGTAGCTAATAGTTTGGTCAGAAATAATCAGAAGGTCAGGGGCTGGCATTAGACAAGTGTGACCCTATAGCACATAGTGTTATGATCCTACTGCTTCAGTTGGGCTCAGAAAGATCTTAGATCAATCTCACCCAGTAGGTCATGAAGTTCTTTGGAAAATCCCAGTTAACAAGAATGAACCCAGCACAGCATATCGAGAGGGTCTGTTACAATATCTTCCCAGAATAAACCATACACAATGCTGATGTATGTTTAAACTGTTTATTGATTGTAGGACCGCAAATGTATCCACCACACAGAGAAAAAACTATGGTGATCCTTGCTCATTGATTACCTTCAACCCTTTGAAAAATTATTACGTTTTATAAGATGTAATTAAGAAGTATTCTTAAATGTGCTTAAATATGCAAATCATGAATTAATTAGAGACCACAAACACAATTTACTCAACTCCCTCTGCAAATATATCAGATAAATATACACATCCAGATAAAAGCAAAACAATATTTATTACAGATTTCAGCAAATTATCTGAATTAAATATTATGCTTTAACATGTGACTATCTTAAGTAACTTTTTCCAACATGGAATTCCCCTTTATGGAATCTACTTTTTGACTCAACCACTGTGAAACCACATTTTTCTGTAACAGTACCCTCTATAGTTGGTAATTGTTTAAGTCAAAGTTCTGCTTGTTACTTATTTTGAATTTGTGATGACATACATTCTTAGTACATGATATGCTTGAGTACATTGTAAATCTTGACAAAGAACAGCTAAGCAAATAATGTCTAAATAAGCACGTAGAAGCGAAAGAGTTCAATCAAATACTGGCTTTATACCTGATGGAAATGAAATTATATTAAATTATGTCAAATAGTTCTTCAAGGAATGGACAGAGAAGTACGTAAATATTTTTTTTACAACCCTACTTTATTGCGTTATTTTTTATACGTATTACTTTTTTTGTCATTTGTTAAATAGATTACAAATACAATTTATGCAACTAATAATATAGAACATTATAAAATGATTTTAAAGGTGAATAATCATTCATAAAAAATACAAATAAATAATAAATACATTTGTTAATTGCAAACAGAAATGTTTAAGTTTATTTTGAAAATGAAACCTAACAAAAGAGTGTAATATCATACTACAAATAATTATTCTACATAAAAAAATGTATGTAAAATAATCCTGATATTCGGTGAGATAGGCAAGATAACTAAGCAATCGAAAATGTATATTAACTATTGATTTTTTATTCTGATTCCAAAGGTTTCATAAGGTTCACCTAGTTGTTCAATACATATTAGGTTATGGTTAACCTAGTATAAAATTGTGAAAAATGTAGTTAAGGAGGAAGGTGTTAAGCTTCTCTGAACAGGTGGCTTTTTAAAGGAGTGTTTGAATATTTAAAGACTAAGGGATAGTCTTAAAGAGCAAGGTAGAGAATTCCAAGGAATGTGGACTGATCTTGAGAAATATTGCAGACGAGCATATGAGAGGAGTTAATGGTAGATGATGAAAGGTGCAAATCTTGGGAAAAGCGGAGAGGGAAAATTGAGTGTATCTGGAGACAAGAGTTGAGATGTAGAGAGACGCAGTGTTGTTGGGGCTTTGCAAGTGATGCTAAGGATTTTGAGAAATTATTCTTGGAGAAATGGAGAGCTAGTGTAGGGACAGGCAGAGGGGGCAGTAGATGATGAGCATTGGGTGAGGTGGATGAGTCTGGCGGAAGCATTGAGAATAGACTGGAATGGGGATAGACAATTAGGATAGAGTGGTGAGAATATGAGAGTGCAGATGTTTTAGTAGTGTCTTCTGTGAGGAAGAGGCACATTTTAGAGATGTTCCAAATTTGGCGATGGCAGGATTTGGTTAGTGATTAAATTATCTTCTGAGTTTTAACTGCCCCCCAAAAAACAATGAGCATCATGGATATCATATAGGATAATAACCATATATTATATCTCTTATTTATAATCCAAATATAAATAGTAGTTCTAATAACATCTCTGAAATGTTCTCTGTAATACTTTTTACATGTCCATTCTAGGTCACAACATTTTTTGAAAGTATCAGTAATTATTCTCTGCTTGCATCCAGAGGTCAACATTTGCTTAAGTTATGCCATAGAAAAGTGGTTGCTAATTGAACAGTTATGAAATATATGTAAGAAATTTGGCACTACTAATAATTAGACTTGAAATTAGACTTTTCATAAATGAATAAGGAAGGACATACCGGCTCTTCTATGCATTCATTCTTCTATTAGAGTTGCTGTTCATCACTTTAGAATAGTCTTTTCTTATTAAAAATAAATAATTAGTGCTTTTAGTGCAGTGTCTCTATATGTTACTAGCAGTCACATAACCTGAACTTGAAATCAAACAATTAGTACACATGACATTCATATCATTCATGTAAGTGCTTCGTCATTGGACTGGATCTAACTAAATTTGAATGTGTATAAATACGTGGCTAGATTAATCCACACACTAAGTTTCATGTTTTATTCTTTTCTATACAATTAATAAAATGATCACAATAAAAGTTTAGTATTAAACGATACATTTTTAGGCAAAAAAAGTAATTTTTGGGGGTTCTTAAAAATGTGTTTTTCTTTGTCTACAATTCATTTACTAGCATACTATTGCCGCATTTTCCTACCATAGTGCCAATAAACTATTTCTAACAATTAGTCAAGCATTTTCTTTACACCTATCCAATATCTATGACATTTAATCAATATATTTAAGAAGTGAAACAAGTAGTTAGAATGGTTATTTAAGAACAAAATTTTAATAAATAAACATATATTATTACAGCACAGTGGTGATGTAATAGTTGAGGTTTTTGAGAGTATTCCATTCTAAGTTATTTTTTATGTGCTTACAACTTTGTTTTAACTTTATTTATTTATTTGTAATTGATAATTAATGAATCCAGAGCTAGGCAAATAGAAAAAAAAACAAGTGAAACTTAGCCAGTCATCTCAAAGAAAAAAAAAAATTCCTTTCTGACCCCAGATACTGGCGTTCAGATTTCTCCCCGGGTCAAACTCTCTCTCTAATTATCCAGGATAACCCTGAATTCCTTTTTTGATTAGAAATAAATCTAGTCCCCTTTTAATGCTATCTATCGAATCCGCTGTCACCACCTCCTCTGGTAGAGGATTCCACAGATTAACCACCCTTACTGTGAAGAACCCTTTTCTTTCTTTGAGGTGGAATCTTTTTACTTCTAACCTCAAGGGATGTCCTCTTGTCAGTTGAAAACCTCTTGGCACAAAAAGCTCCCATGACAAATCTTTATACTGACCCTAAATGTATTTATATAAGGTAATCATATTTCCTCTTAGACGCCTTTTTTTCTAGAGAAAATAAGCTTAATTTGGTTAGTCTTTCTTCATAACTTAGCCCCTCCATTCCCCTTATTAGTTTTGTTGCCCTCCTATGTACCTTTTCCAGCTCTAAAATGTCCTTTTTATGAAGTGGTGCCCAAAATTGTACTCCATATTCCAAATGAGGGCGTACTAGAGATTTGTATCGTGGCAGAATTATATTTGCTTCCCTGACTTCTATACCCTTCTTAATACATGCTAATATTGTATTTGCCTTTGCAGCTGCTGCTTGGCTTTGAGCACTGTTACCTAGGTGGTTGTCCACAAGCACTCCCAAATCCCTTTCAATATCTGATACACCTAGATTTGCTCCATTAAGATTATAAATTGCATGGCTATTTCACCTTCCCAGATGCATAACTTTACATTTATTAATATGAAATCACATCTGCCATTTAGATGCCCATCATTATCTGATTTAATTACTTTGTGTCATCAGCAAAAATAGAGACACTAATTTTCAGTGCCACCTCTAAGTCATTAATAAATATGTTAAAATGTTCTTGAACCCACATGACGTGGACTAGAAGACTAACATGACTTTACATGCAGTGAAACCAAGCAAGTTCGTTCTGAAACTTGGATGACATCCAATTTTATAAGCACATAAATAGTATCCTTGGCATAAGATTAAAGAGCATGTAAAAAAGTCTCACAATTAATGTACATATCAATGTATGTACTCAATCAGATGTCAGTTCCTGCCACAATAGGGTGTTCAGGAATATTACTGTATATTAAATCTTCAAATAATCAAAATCCTCCTGATTATTCACACCCTGAAGTTTAGCTTCATTCAATATTTTAATTAGTTCCTTCTGTATAGTCCCCATGGGATTATAGCTCACTTTGTCATACTGTTGCTTATTCTTTAATTCCCCTATTGCTTCCTTCAGATATTGATTCTGATGCATAATCACTAAATTTCCTTCTTTACCTGCAGGTTTAAAGACAAGTCCCCTATGGCTAACTAGATCATTCAACGCCTTATGTTCTTTTGTAGTAATATTGTCACCTATAATGCCAGTTTTTTTAACTTATAGGCAGACTTTTGTTATAAAAGGAGATGTTGCCTTGACTACACTTGAAACACCCATACTTCTCAATTCTAATTCTTGTAAATCATGGTATACTTGTTCTTCCTTTGATTCTCAGTTTGCAGCATCTTGTGCATTTGGTACAAAAGGTGTGAATCATCCAGATTTATGTAAGAATCATTTCCCAGCAAATTACTGCTAATCTTTCACCACCTGGAATTTATGCAATGGTGCAGTCGGACTAAAAGAAAGGCCCCTTTCTTTTAATTTAATTTGTACCTGATTCAAAGGAAAGTCAGACAGGTTAATTATCTTACTTTCTCACGTCTGATTAGGGAGACTATCTAACAGGCTATTTGCCAATGATTTGTCCTCATTTGCAGTATTGTTCAGGCATGTTTAGAGCCTATGTGAAATCCACTCTGTATGCTCCTGTTCTTGAGCACATGATCTCTTCTTATGTCTCCCTCCTCTTCTTGTCTTTTTCCTTGTGTGTATTCAAAATAAAACTTCCCCTTTAGTTCTACCTATAAGGTTAATCTCACTTACATTACATCAGACCGATGATACCAGAGTCTAACAAGTTTGTAAAGTTACCCAAGCTCCTGTATATATACTTTAATCTGTTTAAAGTCCTCTAGATCTCTGTGATATGTTCTCCTTTTCCTAAAATTAATTTCATCAAGCAAATGATCAATTAACTTTTGGAAAGCCAGATGATCAATAAACATATTCACCTCCATTATGTTGTTAGTTAAATCAGCCCGCAGCTTTTATAACCTTCTTTCCATCCTCATCTATGATCAAAAGCATCAATTCCATGGAACATTTTGTCAAAACTTCATTCCATCTATTCACCAAATCATCATTATTGACATCCCTTAGGTTATTTCCTGGATCTAATTTGATACGTTAACCTCATGGCACCACTTTCATTCCAATATATGTTTGCAAGCTCAAAACTTCCCAGTCCATCTTAGTTTGGTTTTGTAGGTAATACCTCTATTATGGATTGTGATATTTGTGTTATATTTACTGTATATGTGCTGATGGAAGTGTATGTGGTGATATGTCAGTTATTCAAATGTGCCTGGCTATGCATTTGATTATAAGTATGTGCATATTCTTCTCTGTGTTTATTTAAAGTGTAAACAAAGCATGTAAGTTGTTGTGTTTTTTGTTTTCTTAATGTCTAATATTGTAACTCTCCGATATTTTAATACTGTGTCCATTCTGACAGAAATCAGGTCCTACCAAATCTTCCTATTCTTTTCTTGTTAATATTTAATATATGTGAGTTCACCCTATTCTACAGTTATTATCCTGTTTTACCTACATAAAGTTGTGTATTTGGACATTCCAAAAACATGATCAGAAATACAAGTTTTTTTTTTTTTTACAGTATTCTGTTCTATAACCATGGGGGTCTGTAGGGACACCTTGGCACCTAAACCTAACCTACTACCACGGGGTCCTTATGAACCTGACCTTGCAGGCACCTTAACTTTTACCATAGGAGTTCTTATGGACCCCATGGATCCAATCCCCTCCATCAGCGCTACGGAATATGTTGGCGAGTTATAAATAAACAATAATAATTGCAGTACACAAGAACCCCATAGTCAATAACACTTACCCCTTAAAAATAATTACAGAAAATATACAATTATTATAGAAAATAAAAAGACTGTCCATAACACTTCAGCCTTGGATAAGTGGGCACTTACATACATGCATTCCAATTGGTTAGACTAGAACTAATCAGAAATGGAGCGGTAGAAATACAAATACTCAATTCTTATTGACTGAAATATGATTGACACATATTTCTGACAATCAGATTCTGTAAAATAGCGTATAAGGCAAGAGCGCCATCAAAAAAGTTAGTCTGAGTGGGAGGAGGAATTTGTTAGATGAATTCTTTTATAGAGCAACAGGAGTTTTAGGTGGTTGTCCATTTCCACTGGCAGACGATGAGGAGCAAGGGCTTTAATTAGGAAAGAATAGGACAAATCCTTCAATCAACATAGTTGACAAGTGTCGGTTAGAGTGAGGACCAGGGCTTTAGGGATCATCCCTGGATGATTGCTAAAGTGGAGGTTAAGTATTATTTTCCTCCTATATGTGTAGTTTTTTGCAGTTTCTTTTTTACATTTGGATAGTCTTTCTTATTTTCTGTAATTATTTTTAATTTTCTGTAATTACATTACTCTCCTTATGGGAGATAGGGTCCATCATGGTGCATATGGACACCGATGGTAGAAGTTAGGGTCTATGGGGGTCCATAGGGACCCCTATGGTTATAATATAGTATACCATGTGGTTCTGTAGGGTCCCCTCATAATATAGGGGGTTATTATTAAACACCATGGTAGCAAAACCCTATTGTAGCAAACACCATAAGCCCCCCGTTGTAGCAAAGTTAATATTAGGTGCCATGGGGGGTCTAAATGGAAACCCCTATGGGGATATGAGTGTTTTGGTGGGAATCCTGTGGGATATATTCTCATAGGGTATAGGGGCAGGTTTCATAAACAGGGTTCTATAGAATGGATAGATAGGGATATGGGATGATGCTAGTGTAGTGTATTCACACTTGTGGGTACCATTCCGTATTGTTGCTATGGAAACTACTGAAGAATCTGAGTCTCCCTTGGTGAAAGAAAGTACATTTTACAAGTTTTTTTTTTGCCAGAGGCATAGAATCACTTTTCAAAACTCCTGTAGCTGTGAGTCAGCCTTCTGAGAGTTCTTGAAGGAGCCATGAACTAGAACCCCAGGTTTGGACAAGACCTCTATGCTTGTTACAGATGTAGACAAAAAAAAGGTTCTCTTCCCATGGCAGAATTTCCCAATGAAGTATACATTTAGGCTCAATCACTGTGAAACAACATTTTCCTTTTCCATTGTACCTTTTATAGTTTATTTATGTAAACAAATACATTTTGCTTGGTGCTGATTTGTAATATTTAATGAAGTGCATTCATTGGATGTGCTTGAGCAAATAATAAATCTTGACTTAGAATAGCAAAGCAAATAATTGCATGTCTGAATGGGCATGCAGAAGGGGAGATTTAATTCTTGAAGGGAATACAATTATATCAATTTATGTCACTCAGATCCATGAAATGGACTGGGACGTTCATAGATTTTTTTTCCAGTCCTAACTTGTATAAATATAAATTAAATAAATAGATCACAAACTAAACTATAAATGATACACTACTAGCAAATATTTAGTAATCAAGGAGCCTACAAATGGTTTTGGGAGGAGAGAGATTTGCATTTCCAATATGACTTCATTAAAAGGAATCCACACTAACAAACGTATTCAATGGTTACATAGTTACATAGTTACATAGTAATTAAGGTTGAAAAAAGACTTTCAGTCCATCAAGTTCAACCTGTTAAGATCTCCTCTGATCTGCAATATGCGGATTAGTTATTAATTAAATTATTGATTAAATAATTATTAATACTATAGTATTGGAGGATGAATAAAGAGTTAGTCCATCAAGTTCAACCTTTTTAGATATCTATTGATCTTTTTAATGTGGACTATTTATTATTATTGTTAATTGTTAATTGATCCAGAGGAAGGCAAACAGAAAAAAAAAACCATTGAAACTTTGCCAATGGTCTCATAAGGGGAAAAAAAAAGCAAAATTCCTTCCTGACCCCAGAAACTGGCGATCAAATTTCTCCCTGGATCAATATTCCTTGCTAGTTATCTAGGATAGCCTTGAATGCCCTCTTTATTCAAAAATATATCTAACCCCTTTTTGAAGTTGTCTATCGAATTCGCTGTCACCACCTCCTTTGGTAGAGAATTCCACAGTTTAACCACCCTAACTGTGAAAAACCCTTTTCTTTGTTTAAGGTGAAATCTTTTTTCCTCTAACCTCAAAGGATGTCCTCTTGTCAGTTGATAATCTCTTGCTACAAAAAGTTCACTTGACAAAGCCTTATATTGACCCTGGATGTATTTATATACCGTAATCATATCTCCTCTTCGACGCCTATTTTCTAGCGAAAATAAGTTTAATTTTCTTAGTCTTTCTTCATAACTTAGCCCTCCATTCCCCTTATTAGTTTTGTAGCCCTTCTCTGTACTTTTTCCAGCTCTAAAATGTCTTTTTTATGAGGTGGTGCCCAAAATTGTACTCCATATTCCAAATGAGGGCGTACTAGAGATTTGTATAGTGGCAGAATTATATCTTCTTCCCTGGCTTCTATACCCTTCCTAATACATGCTAATATTTTATTTGCCTTTGCAGCCGCTGCTTGACTTTGAGCGCTGTTACCTAGGTGGTTGTCCACTAGTACTCCCAAATCCCTTTCAATATCTGATACCCCTAGATTTGCTCCATTAAGATTATAGATTGCTTGGCTATTGTTCCTTCCCAAATGCATAACCTTACATTCATTTGTATTAAATCTCATCTGCCATTTAGCCGCCCATTTCTCTAATTTATGCAAATCCTTTTGTAGGGAAAGTACATCATTATCTGATTTTATTACCTTGCACAACTTAGTGTCATCAGCAAAAATGGAGACACTACATTCGAGTCCTACCTCAACGTCATTAATAAATATGTTAAAAGGAGAGGACCTAATACTGAACCTTGAGGAACCCCACTTATCACTTTAGACCAATTGGAGTATGTTCCATTTGCAACAACCCTTTGCTTCCTGTCTTTTAGCCAGCTCTCGATCCATGAGCAGATATTTACAGCAATTCCTGTATCCCTTGGTTTGCTCACTAGTCTTCCATGTGGCACTGTATCAAATGCCTTTGAAAAATCTAAAAAGACTACATCCACTGAGTTGCCCTGATCCAAGTTCCTACTAACCTCCTCATAAAAACTAATTAGATTGGTCTGACACAACCTTTCCTTCATAAATCCATGTTGACTGCTACCTATGATCCTGTTCAAATAGACATATTCTTGTATTCTGTCCCTTATTAACCCTTCTAAAAGCTTCCCAACTACAGAAGTGAGGCTCACTGGTCTATAATTCCCCGGATTTGCTCTAGATCCCTTCTTAAATATAAGTATCACCTCTGCTTTTCTCCAGTCATCTGGTAGAGACCCTGTAGTGAGTGAGTCTTGAAAGATTAGATATAATGGTTTGGCTATTACAGACCCCAGCTCCCTCAGTACCCTTGGATGTATTCCATCAGGACCTGGGGCTTTATTAACATTTATTTTCTCCAACCTCTTTTGTATTTCTTCCTGCGTTAACCAATTATTTAGTAAAGGTAGTGTAGCCCCATTATGTTGCGGTGTCCCAGCCACTGGTACCTCCCTTGTGTAAACCGACGAAAATAACCTATTTAGCTCATCTGCCTTTTCCTGGTCACTAATTATCAGATGGCCAGTGTCACATTGTAATGGTCCTATCGATTCCTTCCTGGCCTTCTTCCCATTAATATATTTAAAAAATATTTTAGGGTTAGTCTTACTTTCCATTGCAACTGACTTCTCATTTTCTATTTTAGCCAGTCTAATAGCCCTTTTGCAAGACTTGTTGATTTCCTTATAGTCACATAAAGCTGCCTCTGTTCCCTCCTTCTTGTATAATTTAAATGCTTATTTCTTTTTCCTCATCATGATCTTTAAGTCATTGTTAAGCCACATGGGATGTGATTTACTCCTATTCATTTTATTTCCACATGGTACATGCTGATGAGTATGTTTATTTAGTAAGGATTTGAATGTTGTCCATTTATTTTCAGTATTCTTCCCTGTAAGTTCTTTGTCCCAGTCTATATGTTGTATTGCTGCCCGTAGCCCATTAAAGTTAGCCCTTTTAAAATTTAGAGTTTTTGTTGGCCCCTTACAACTCTGTTTTTTGTATTCAATCTCAAATGATACTGTGTTGTGATCACTGTTCCCCAAGGGTTCCCCTATTTTTACATTTGATATTATATCAAAATTACTTGTGATGACTAAATCCAAGATGGCCCCATTTCTAGTAGGTTCTTGTATTACCTGGGCCAGATAATGATCCCTGAGTGTACTCAAGAACCTGCTCCCCTTAGCTGAGCTGCTGGTCTCGTTTATCCAGTTTATATCAGGGTAATTAAAGTCTCCCATTATTAGAACTTGCCCATGCTTAGCTGCATTTCCAATCTGTAACAATAATTGTATTTCCTCACTTTCAGCTATATTTGGGGGTTTATAGCATACTCCCACCAATATGCGTTTCGAATTAGCTCCTCCACTATTTAGCTCAACTCACAAGGATTCAATGATGCCGTTAGTGCCAGCATAAATATCTTCTCTGACTATAGGCTTAAATTCAGGCTTAACATACAGACAGATCCCTCCTCCTCTTTTACCATTTCCCCTATATTTCCTAAATAGGTTATAACCATCCAGATTAACAGTCCAGTCATGAGATTCATCCCACCATGTTTCCGTAATGCCTATTAAGCCCCATTTTTCTTGTACTGCTAATATTTCTAGCTCATCCATTTTCCCAGGCAAACTTCTTGCGTTAGCAATCATACACTTTATGTTGCTATGGCTCTGCTGTTGTGAAGTGCCTGCCACTGTATTTGAGGCCCCTATTAATACCTCCCTAATTTCTATTGTAACCCTCCCCCTTCTCCTCCCCCATGGGTAACTAATTCATCCCTTTCCCTCTCTACCCTATTTACCGCAATACTTCTATATAGTCCCTCCCCCCCACCTACAAGTTTAAAAACTCCCCCAGCCGTTCTACCATCCTATCCCCTAGCACAAAACCGCCCTCATCATTAAGGTGCAATCCATCCCTGCTATAGAGATTATACCCAAGTGAGAAGTCAGCCCAGTGCTCTAAAAACCCAAAACCCTCTGCACTGTACCACTTTTTTAGCCACGCATTAACCTCCCTAAGCTCCTTCTGCCTCCCTGGGCTAGCACGTGGCACTGGTAGTATCTCAGAAAATACTACCTTGGAGGTCCTTGCTTTAAGCTTATTCCCTAATTCTCTAAAATCATTCTTTAGGACGCTCCATCTTCCACTAACTTTGTCATTGGTACCAATGTGTACCAAGACCGCCGGTTCATTACCAGCCCCTCCCAATAATTTATCCACCCGATCCACAACATGCCGAACCCGAGCACCCGGGAGACAGCAAACTGTTCGATTGCTGGGATCTGGATGACAAATTACCCTGTCTACCTTCCTAATAATAGAGTCCCCTACCACCAAAACATGTCTGTTGCTCTGCCTATTCTGCCCTCCCTCTCCTCCAGGAGAACTGTTCTCCCGGCTGTTAGAGGGAACAGCTCTATCTGGCATTGCCATTCCTGAATGGACATCCCCAACAGTTTCACTCAATCTGGCAAATCTGTTGGTGTTTGCCAATTCAGAACTGGCCTGCCTCCTCCTGTTCCCCCTGATTCCCCTTCTAACTGTAACCCAGCTACCTCCCTGGCCATCCTCACTAGCCCCAGCTCCTCCCTCCATACTAGGCCCAGCTAAACTGTGCTCCGTGAGCACCAACTCCCTTTCCAGTGGAGCAGTATCACTAAGTGCTGCAATTCTCCTCTCCAGATCTTCAATTTGAGCTTCCAAAGAGGCAACATGCTCACACCTGTCACAGAGGTATGGACCCTGGATCATCTGTTCCAGTAGTGCATTTGGCAGGATGTACACTGAGTGAGGTTTCCACTGGACTGACTCATGATTATTAGTTACAAAAATACAGTGAGAAAACAGAAAACAACAAAATACACACAGATATAACTTACACAGGCCAAGCCACACCCACTCTCACCTGTACTCTGATTAATGCAACAGACAGAAAACTCTGCACTGACTAACAGAGCGGATTCAAACCAGACCTCACACAAATGCACCCAGATATAACTTACACAGGCCAAGCCACACCCACTCTCACCTGTACACTGATTAATGCAACAGACAGAAAACTGTGCACTGACTAACATAGCGGATTCAAACCAGACCTCACACAAATGCACCCAGATATAACTACACAGGCCAAGCCTCACCCACTCTCACCTGTACACTGATTAATGCAACAGACAGAAAACTGTGCACTGACTTAGAGCAGATTCAAACCAGACCTCACACAAATGCACCCAGATATAACTACACAGACCACGCCACACGCACTCTCACCTGAACACTGATTAATGCAACAGACAGAAAACTGTGCACTGACTAACAGAGCGGATTCAAACCAGACCTCACACAAATGCACCCAGATATAACTACACAGACCAAGCCACACCCACTCTCACTTGTACTCTGATTAATGCAACAGACAGAAAACTGTGCACTGACTTAGAGCAGATTCAAACCAGACCTCACACAAATGCACCCAGATATAACTACACAGACCACGCCACACGCACTCTCACCTGTACACTGATTAATGCAACAGACAGAAAACTGTGCACTGACTAACAGAGCGGATTCAAACCAGACCTCACACAAATGCACCCAGATATAACTACACAGACCAAGCCACACCCACTCTCACCTGTACTCTGATTAATGCAACAGACAGAAAACTGTGCACTGACTTAGAGCAGATTCAAACCAGACCTCACACAAATGCACCCAGATATAACTACACAGACCAAGCCACACCCACTCTCACCTGTACACTGATTACTGCAACAGGACAGAAAACTCTGCACTGACTAACAGAGCGGATTCAAACCAGGCCTCACACAAATGCACCCAGATATAACTACACAGACCAAGCCACACCCACTCTCACCTGTACACTGATTAATGCAACAGACAGAAAACTCTGCACTGACTAACAGAGCGGATTCAAACCAGACCTCACACAAATGCACCCAGATATAACTACACAGGCCAAGCCACACCCACTCTCACCTGTACTCTGATTAATGCAACAGACAGAAAACTGTGCACTGACTTAGAGCGGATTCAAACCAGACCTCACACAAATGCACCCAGATATAACTACACAGACCAAGCCACACCCACTCTCACCTGTACACTGATTAATGCAACAGACAGAAAACTCTGCACTGACTAACAGAGCGGATTCAAACCAGACCTCACACAAATGCACCCAGATATAACTACACAGGCCAAGCCACACCCACTCTCACCTGTACTCTGATTAATGCAACAGACAGAAAACTGTGCACTGACTTAGAGCGGATTCAAACCAGACCTCACACAAATGCACCCAGATATAACTACACAGGCCAAGCCACACCCACTCTCACCTGTACACTGATTAATGCAACAGACAGAAAACTCTGCACTGACTAACAGAGCGGATTCAAACCAGACCTCACACAAATGCACCCAGATATAACTACACAGACCAAGCCACACCCACTCTCACCTGTACACTGATTAATGCAACAGACAGAAAACTCTGCACTGACTAACAGAGCGGATTCAAACCAGACCTCACACAAATGCACCCAGATATAACTCCACAGACCAAGCCACACCCACTCTCACCTGTACACTGATTAATGCAACAGACAGAAAACTGTGCACTGACTAACAGAGCGGATTCAAACCAGACCTCACACAAATGCACCCAGATATAACTACACAGACCAAGCCACACCCACTCTCACCTGTACACTGATTACTGCAACAGGACAGAAAACTGTGCACTGACTTACAGAGCGGATTCAAACCAGACCTCACACAAATGCACCCAGATATAACTTACACAGGCCAGGCCACACCCACTCTCACCTGTACTCTGATTAATGCAAAAGACAGAAAACTCTGCACTGACTAACAGAGCGGATTAAAACCATGGTGAGATTATTATACACAGTTTTTTTAAATTATAGGTTTCTGAAGGCCATCAGAGCATTACCAAGCTTGATCATTTTAATAACTTTAAAACTAGCTATTTGACCTTCATTGATTTCATACAGTAACATATGCCTTTCTTCATTACACATTGTTATCAGTTAAAATTTTAAAAAGATACTCATAATTAACTGCTGAAAAAGCTAAGTGTGCCATACTTAAAGGTATATAGAAGTTTCCTGGGTTTCAAATGTTTCCTAAAAATCAGCAGCTGATTAGTAGAAAAATATGTATTTGTCACGATCTGCTACTTCAATTGGACTTGGTAAGAACCTACAGTAGTTCAAACCTATCCAACAGAATTGCACTGTCCTTGTACCCCTCTGATAGCAGAAGATGGACCATACACAGGAACCACGCCCAGGAACTTGCTTCAGCAGACCAGAATATCAGGAACACCATATAATCCCTTAGAATTAGGATTAATGCACAGAATGACACTTACACCTTGTTTATGTAAGTACAGACACAACTGCCGTACCTTTATTAATTGTCACATTTTATACCATTTTCTGGCACACGTGCTCTCCAATCACAGTAAGCCCCATTCTTAGGTACATAGAAGAGGGACTAATTAATATAATAGGCTGCCCCTGCTTACTAGGAAACCCTGTACATCTGATGAGCTTATCCTACTGATTGTATTATCTATCACCATTTGCTGTAAACACAGACTCTTTATCTGGTCAAGACCCCCTGTGTTTGTTTATTTAGGTGGGTCTGATTGAGTCATCACCAGATAACCACACTGTAGCATTTATATGTAATTTTAACCAAAAGTAATGCAAAAAACATAACTATAACAATTAAATAGTATAACTTCTTGACAGCTCAGGCCCAGGCCATGGTCCAAAACAGTCCAGTCAGGCCCTGGGCATGACAGTATTTTATTGAAAAGTTGAATGTACTTACATATTTATATGCTGAGTACTGCTATCTGGAATTGCACACCCATAGGAAGCCTACATTACAGTGGGTACAGGTTGCACAGCATCTGGGTACAGTTTGTGACTTCCAGAGGAAGTGCAGTCAGTCCCATGGTTTCTGGGGTCACGGCTTATTTCTCTCTGCCTGTCTCCTTGTGGGAAATGTAAACACCAGCAGCAATGATGATTGCAATGAAATTACAAGATATTTTGCTAACTTCAAGGTAAGGAGTTTAAATATTTTTTGGGGTATTTTTTCATGCAAAAACATGTTTGCATACACTACTGATTCTCCTCTATTAGATGCATTCATAATCCAACTCACTTATATATGCACTTAAGAAAATTATATAGTTTACCATACAGTTCCTCAAAATATTTCCTTGATAAGAGAGGTAACATATACTAATATCATGTAAACACGTTTGTGCCAAGGCTTCTTCTCAGATTTTTGTTAGCTTTGTTACCCTTCTAAGAAAAGGACTTTCTCTAGTAATATTTTATAAATATTTTATGACAGGGACCTCTTTGACCTTAGACTCAACAAATAAAGTATTTTAGTCATTTAAAGTGGCAATGTGCTTGAGGACACAGTTTGGACATTGTACAAGCACATATATAGTTGTCAGCAATACGGGTTGTTGCTAACTCTTGCGGGCTCGGTGCACGGCGAGGGGCCGCATTTGCGAATGTGGAGGCTCCCGCGTCGGCTGCAATGAGCCACAGGATTATTGCAGGCCGCAAATGCGGACACTCACGAAGCGGCGCCTCACAACCCCTTACAAATGACCACACAAGTGGGAGTTTAAAAAGTAAACACGCAAAGACTAACTACAGACTTACACAAAAAAATTTGACTTATACAAAAATAATGACATCTCTCGGGACATAAAAAAAATCCATTACGACTCGGAAAAATACGACCTTAATGGACAACCCGCGTACAGCGGCAAACATTAAAAAATACACACAAAAATCAAATAAAAACCTTACCCACACCACGGGGGGACACTCAGGACCTCTGCAACACTGCTTAAACCTTGAATTTGCTCAAATTTACAAAGTTTAGACACTCGAAAATCCCCTAAGCTTCATTTTGTGACGTGTTTAGTCAATTGGTAGCAAATCACTTGACCCCAGAGCAGATTTTTAATGAAGATGAGACGGGATTAATGTGGAAGTGTCTGCCCAATTCTACTTTGGCTAGTGGTAGTGAGAAGGTAGCTCACAGGTTCAAGCAAAATTAAAAGTGTGTGCAAAAGTATCAGGAAATCATAAGCTTAAGTTGTGTGTGATGGGCCAATTTGCAAAACTAAGGTGCTTTAAAGGAATGGCTCAACTCCATGTAGATTACCATGCACAGAGTAACAGTTGGATAGGCACAGACATGTTTAACAAGTGGTTTGATCATTCGTTTGTTCCCAATGTAAAAAAATGTTTACGAAAGAAAGGAATACGAGAGAATAGTAAAGTTATTTTGCTTCTGCTGAAGAGATCATTCATGGCAACATTTTTGCACATTATCTTCCAGCAAACGTCACAAGTCTGATCCCACCAATGGATCAAGGACTGATACAGAATCTAAAAATGTTCTACAGACATGACTAATTTTGATGGGACAATTCTAGAGTTCAAGAAGAAATATAATCTCAAAGATACTAAGATGGCTCAAAAAGTGGTGCAGTGCAGAGGGTTTGGGGTTTTTAGAGCACTGAGCTGACTTCTCACTTGGGTACAATCTCTATAGCAGGGATGGATTGCACCTTAATGATGAGGGAGCTTTTGTGCTAGGGGATAGGATGGTAGAACGGCTGGGGGAGTTTTTAAACTTGTAGGTGGGGGGGGGGGGGGAGGGACTATATAGAAGTATTGGGGTAAATAGGGTAGTGAGGGAAAGGGATGAATTAGTTACCCATGGGGGAGGAGAAGGGGGAGGGTTACAATAGAAAGTAGGGAGGTATTAATAGGGGCCTCAAATACAGTGGCAGGCACTTCACACAACGGCAGAGCCATAGCAACATAAAGTGTATGATTGCTAACGCAAGAAGTTTGCCTGGGAAAATGGATGAGATGGAAATATTAGCAGTACAAGAAAAATGGGGCTTAATAGGCATTACGGAAACATGGTGGGATGAATCTCATGACTGGACTGTTAATCTGGATGGTTATAGCCTATTTAGGAAAGATAGGGGAAATGGTAAAAGAGGAGGAGGGATCTGTCTGTTTGTTAAGCCTGAATTTAAGCCTATAGTCAGAGAAGATATTTATGCTGGCACTAACGGCATCATTGAATCTTTGTGGGTGGAGCTAAATAGTGGAGGAGCTAATTCTAAACGCATATTGGTGGGAGTATGCTATAAACCCCCAAATATAGCTGAAAGTGAGGAAATACAATTATTGTTACAGATTGGAAATGCAGCTAAGCACGGGAAAGTTCTAATAATGGAAGACTTTAATTACCCTGAAATAAACTGGATAAATGAGACCAGCAGCTCAGCTAAGGGGAGCAGGTTCTTGAGTACACTCAGGGATCATTATCTGGCCCAGGTAATACAAGAACCTACTAGAAATGGGGCCATCTTAGATTTAGTCATCACAAGTAATATTGATATAATATCAAATGTAAAAATAGGGGAACCCTTGGGGAACAGTGATCACAACACAGTATCATTTGAGATTGAATACAAAAAACAGAGTTGTAAGGGGCCAACAAAAACTCTAAATTTTAAAAGGGCTAACTTTAATGGGCTACGGGCAGCAATACAACATATAGACTGAGACAAAGAACTTACAGGGAAAAAAACGGAAAATAAACGGACAACATTCAAATCCTTACTAAATAAACATACTCATCAGCATGTACCATGTGGAAATAAATTGAATAGGAGTAAATCACATCCCATGTGGCTTAACAATGACTTAAAGATCATGATGAAAAATAAATATGCATTTAAATTATACAAGAAGGAGGGAACAGAGGCAGCTTTATGTGACTATAAAGAAATCAACAAGTCTTGCAAAAGGGCTATTAGACTGGCTAAAATAGAAAATGAGAAGTCAGTTGCAATGGAAAGTTAGACTAACCCTAAAATATTTTTTAAATATATTAATGGGAAGAAGGCCAGGAAGGAATCGATAGGACCATTACAATGTGACACAGGCCATCTGATAATTAGTGACCAGGAAAAGGCAGATGAGCTAAATAGGTTCTTTTCGTCGGTTTACAAAAGGGAGGTACCAGGGGTTGGGACACCACAACATAATGGGGCTACACTACCTTCACTAAATAATTGATTAACAGGAAGAAATCCAAAAGAGGTTGGAGAAAATAAATGTTAATAAAGCCCCAGGTCCTGATGGAATACATCCAAGGGTACTGAGCGAGCTGGGTTCTATAATAGCCAAACCATTATATCTAATCTTTCAAGACTCACTCACTACAGGGACTCTACCGGATGACTGGAGAAAAGCAGAGGTGATACCTATATTTAAGAAGGGATCTAGAGCAAATCCAGGGAATTATAGACCAGTGAGCCTCACTTCTGTAGTTGGGAAGCTTTTAGAAGGGTTAATAAGGGACAGAATACAAGAATATGTCTATTTGAACAGGATCATAGGTAGCAGTCAACACAGATTTATGAAGGATAGGTCGTGTCAGACCAATCTAATTAGTTTTTATGAGGAGGTTAGTAGGAACTTGGATCAGGGCAACTCAGTGGATGTAGTCTTTTTAGATTTTTCAAAGGCATTTGATACAGTGCCACATGGAAGACTAGTGAGCAAACTAAGGGATACAGGAATTGCAGTAAATATCTGCTCATGGATCGAGAGCTGGCTAAAAGACAGGAAGCAAAGGGTTGTTGTGAATGGAACATACTCCGATTGGTCTAATGTGATAAGTGGGGTTCCTCAAGGTTCAGTATTAGGTCCTCTCCTTTTTAACATATTTATTAATGACATTGAAGTAGGACTCGAAAGTAGTGTCTCCATTTTTGCTGATGACACTAAGTTGTGCAAGGTAATAAAATCAGATAATGATGCACTTTCCCCACAAAAGGATTTGCATAAATTAGAGAAATGGGCAGCTAAATGGCAGATGAGATTTAATACAAATAAATGCAAGGTTATGCATTTGGGAAGGAACAATAGCCAGGCAATCTATAATCTTAATGGAGCAAATCTAGGGGTATCAGATATTGAAAGGGATTTGGGAGTACTAGTGGACAACCACCTAGGTAATAGCGCTCAAAGCCAAGCAGCGACTGCAAAGGCAAATAAAATATTAGCATGTATTAGGAAGGGTAAAGAAGCAAGGGAAGCAAATATAATTCTGCCACTATACAAAGCCCTAGTACACCCTCATTTGGAATATGGAGTACAATTTTCGGCACCACCTCATAAAAAAGACATTTTAGAGCTGGAAAAAGTACAGAGAAGGGCTACAAAACTAATAAGGGTAATGGAGATGCTAAGCTATGAAGAAAGACTAACAAAATTAAACTTATTTTCACTAGAAAAAAGGCGTTTACGAGGGGATATGATTACCTTATATAAATACATCCAGCGTCAATATAAGGCTTTGTCAAGTGAACTTTTTGTAGCAAGAGATTTTCAACTGACAAGAGGACATCCTTTGAGGTTAGAGGAAAAAAGATTTCACCTTAAACAAAGAAAAGGGTTCTTCACAGTTAGGTTGGTTAAACTGTGGAATTCTCTACCAAAGGAGGTGGTGACAGCTAATTCGATAGACAACTTCAAAAAGGGGTTAGATATATTTTTGAATAAAGAGGGCATTCAAGGCTTTCCTAGATAACTAGCAAAGGAATATTGATCCAGGGAGAAATTTGATCGCCAGTTTCTGGGGTCAGGAAGGAATTTTGCTTTTTTTTTCCCTTATGAGACAATTGGCAAAGTTTCAATGTTTTTTTTTTCTGTTTGCATTCCTCTGGATCAAATAACAATTAACAATTAATAAAAATAGTCCACATTAAAAAGATCAATAGAGATCTAAAAAGGTTGAACTTGATGGATTAACTCTTTATTCATCCTCCAATACTATACTATTAATAATTATTTAATCAATAATTTAATTAATAACTAATCCGCATATTGCAGATCAGAGGAGATCTTAACAGGTTGAACTTGATGGACTGAAAGTCTTTTTTCAACCTTAATTACTATATAACTATGTAACTATGTAACTATACTATCTACACTGTCAGGTGTGCTTGGGATTATGTGGCAAGTGAAACATTACAGAAATGTTGGAGAAAGTTGCGGCCATCTGTCATGCCTGAGGAATCCTCCTCCTCCTACATCGACTTTGAGGAGGTTCAAATCAATTGTTCAGCTGTCAATATCAGAGTTTATGATGAAATATGTGAGTTAGTTGACTCTGCTAACGACAAAATAAATTTGTCTCGAGATGAACTCGACGACTGGATTGCTGTGGATGAAGCCATTCCAGTCACTCATACACTAAACACAGAAGACATCATAGAAGGTGCTGTGAATCATGGAAAAAAAGAATGTTGCAGAGGAGCAATAGAGGGTGTGAGGTGTAAAAAGTATCCTGGCAGAGAGCTACTGCAGCATTTGAAACTGTAATAGATTTTGCAGAACAGCAACACTTCTTCACTTCTCAGCATCTTTTGCAGCTGCACATCATGTAAAACCTGACTTTGTATGAGAGGCGTAAGACCTCAAAGCAAAATGATATTTGTTAATTTATGCAGAAAGCTGCATCCAAGTCTACCAGTACAACATCATCTACAGATGAAGATCCAAAATTAATTATGTCCACTTCTCCTGATCGTGTTCCAGCTACATTATCAGCAGATCCTGATGGTGACTGCTTTTCTGCTTCTGAAGGAGTCCAAGCAGAGGATGAAGCTGCTTGAGATCCTGATGATCCTGATGTGATAACTATGCAGTAAACTCTCTTTTTTAGTTAATTGAAGTTAATTGAATTGACATTTTTTTTATGTTAGTGATGTTCCCTAGTTTAATGACTGCCATTTAATATGCACATTGCATTCAAAAAACGCAATTTTTTACAATGTAATAAAACTGGACGTGAAATTTTTTTATGTTAGTGATGTTGATTAAGTTCACTGACTGTCATTTAAGTAATTGTTTTTTGCAGTATAATAAAACTGTGTTGAATTGAAGTCCTATCCTGTGAATTAGTGTTGATGTTACTCTATAACATGTTGCAATCATATGTTTGTGTTTCCAGAGGGGAATTCCCCTTTATGCAATGTACATTTAGGCTCAATCACTGTAAAACCACAATTTTGAATACTATTGAATACTTTACAGTGTGTAAACATAGTTCTGCTTGGTGCTGGTTTTTAATACTTGATGACGTACATTCATGTTACATGTTATGTCTGAGGAAAATAAATTGAGACCGATAAGCAAATAATAACTTATCCAAAGTGGCACTTAGAAGGGAAAAAGTAAATTAGTGCAAAATAAATAATTCACCAAATTTTCTGGTGACCATTGGTGCTTATTTGTTTTTATGTGAGGGACTTAATGGTGATTTTATGTGGACTAATTTTCAGAAGAATTTTGAGAGGCCCAGATTTTTAAATCAGATTTGTACTCAACTGTGTATCAATGTCAGAAATGCACATCTTACCTCCCTATTCTGGATCGCTACCTTGTCATGGTGAAGGGGCTTGTGTACCTCAACAAAGATGTAACCTATACCATGTAGGGTCAACCAAGATGGCCAGGTCATAGCAGAGAAGGCACGCATATTGTGGTCCACAGGAAAAGGAACCGACACAACTGGACACAAGATGTGCCTGGTGTGCTGCGGTCCATATGATCATGAAGAGTCAGACTCAATTAAATGACTAAACAACAACATCTTACCTAGGTGCCAAATATTCAGTAACCTATGTACAATTTTTTATATTGATAATTATTTTTTTGACGTGATAGTCCCCTTTCATTGGCACTCTTTCTTTCTCTCTTATCTTTCCTGTTTCTCAAACTTCTCATTGTTCTTTTTTTTCATGTTGCCACTCCTTGTATATTTTTTCTCTTCTATTCTTCGTTTCTCTTAATTCCTAATGCCTGCTTCACCTACTCCCAGTATAACTTACTTACAGATCCTCAACCCTCCTTCTTAACGTTCCTCTCCTTCAAGCATGGTTGTCACATAAATGAAAATACATCCAAGTATAAAACCACAGCCATATATATTATGGATTTCTTTCATATAAACTTGTATTTTCCAGCTTTAACAGACATTAAGCTGAGTTATATCTTATATATTCTCACTAGGATGCCCCATAATTTAATAGGTCTGTTTACTCCAGCTTCTTGTTAAAAGGACCAATTAATAAAGTAACAAAGTTTAAACAATGGAGGCTTCTGTCAACTGGACAACAGCCATGTATCAAACTTGTTTGCTGATACTGTTTTTTAATCAATTGCAATACAACTGTAATGTTAGATCAGTGTTAGTTTGCATAAAAAGAAGCCAACGTTTTAGTTTCTGTTTTCCTGCTTCTATATGTACAAGGGTTTGCCAAATGTAGATAAGCTTTCAGCAGCTTCAACTGAAATATGCAAACCTTAGTCGCAATGCTTTCAATAGGAATAATGTAACTTGAATTTGTTTATAAGTCTCAAAATTACTGTTACAAAATTAAGTCTCAATTGTTCTTTTTTACTGCCTAATTTTTTTTTTATCAGGTCTAGATTGTTAAAATATAGGAGTACACCATCTCTGTAACTCTGTGGCTTGTTTTTGAGAAGTTCATTGTGAGGGAGCTCTGTCATCGCAGCTCTGTTTCAGTAAACATTTGTAACAGAAGTATATATTTGCTTATCGCAGGTTGTGTCAACCTATGGTGTCTGCACCTGCTACCTGACGTAATATTATTTCTTCATGCTGAGTGGTTGTCCATTCGGTTTTTCTACATAGTGGCCATGTATTTTGTTTAGCAGTTTGAACTGAGCACCGAACACTTAAGAGTATATACACAGTATATACTTTGCTGGCTCATTTGCATGCCTACCTATTTTAGATGTTCAAATGTGAACATAAGTGTACTATTTATTTATTGTTGTCCATATGGTGGATGCTTCTATCACTCTGTCATGCCCAGGGCCTGACTGGCCAGAGTTACCCTGTTTTTATTATTATGGTTATGTATTTCTTAGTGCTTATGGTTAAAATATGATTACACTGTTATACCGTATATATGTTAGTTTATGTATTATGTTTCATGTTATAGGAATTGTTGTAAAGAAACATATTAGATAGTCTGCAAGCTATTGCACCAGCCTATTATGTTACAATGTTGTTATCTGGTGATAACTCACTCAGCCAAATTAAATATAATCAACAGGATGAGATTAGAGATCTGATCTCATCAGAGGTACAGGGTTTCCTAGTAAGCAAGGGACAGCCTATTATTTTGGGATGTGGCTTACTGATTGGCCAGCCTCTGTATGTCTCCTAACTTCTGCATAATCCATCCTATGCTATTCTATAAAGCTGTGTACTACAACAAACATATGTTTAAAAGCAGACACGTTTAAAATGCTATTGGATTAAAGAGTGAAACCTTTGTGGGCCCATTTCTATGTCCATGTCCAGGTTCCCAGAATGCAGAGCAATAACTGTATTTCTCAGTATTCTGAGCAGAAAATACATTTTTAACTTATTTTAGATGTTCAAATATGACCACAAACACACACATATACAATATATATATATATATATATATATATATATATATATATATATATATATACATACATACATACATACAGGTTACAAAAGAGTGGTTGAACTACAGCTATAGCTGGTGAGAAAAACACATAATATCAGTGTGAGTCTAAAAAAACATAACTTTACCCAATCAAAATAAATTGAAAACCTGCTTAGAATAATCTTTGCTAATTAAAAGTTATGAAATCTCTAGTAAATGTCAACTTTCTTGAAATATTTTTATATACAGACATTAAAAGGAGAGACATTTAAGTTAAATATTCATAAAATACTGTTCAGTCACATCAATATTCTGGATTGATGGAGCATGGTAATAGTATTGTGGTTCCTTATGAGTTCACAATATATTAAAATTTTCATTTAATGTGTCTTTTTCTTGTGAATCTTTTTGTGCTGATTTGTATATAATAGATAGTGAAGCTTATTAGATTAGACGTCTTGTCTTTGTATATGATGAATCATCTTTTGTGTTTTATTGTTATCGGATTGAGACTTGCTGCACAAGATAAAACATGGTACATAATATGATTAAGTGAAGTCGCATTAAATAGACAATAGTCATGGGGCTTGCCCTCTTATAAGCATTTGTTGAGCCATTTTATGAATTAAATAGATTACTTGAACATAGAGGAAGTGTCCATCTGTAGGCCATCTTCTGTTCTTGGTAAAACCTAAAGGTTGTAAACAAGAAAAGCTAATGGTTGAAGAATTGTCCAACCAAGACAAACAAAGCATACTAGCTTGTTCTGTTAGGTAATTCCTCCTCAGTATCTCAAGGCAGTTTTACCCATATGGTTCAACTGCAGAAGAAATGCATGCATTAAAATGTGTCAGACATGTTGCTTCTGCACAAGTTTGGTCAATGATACTGACCATAGTTGGTGACTGTTTCCAGCTACCTTGCTGTCCTATCAGAAAGTATCATTCTGATTTATATATATGTATATATGAGTCACTGATATATTATTACAGTTTACTTTAGTTTAAAATAACTTTTTTATTTATTTACTTATTGGACAATATATAATTATAAAAAACATCAGCTATATTTTTCACAACCAATGATGCAATCCTTATGAATTAATTGTATGTTAATTAATCTACAGTAATCATATAATTACATTGTACATGATTTATTTGATGATGTTGAATCATTATATTAAATTTTCATATGGGCTGGATACCTTTACTTTACTTTACTGAGGTTTACACCTAAAGTTAAGATTGCCAAAGTTACACCCAAATATTACATTTATAACTCTCTTAATTTGACACAGTAATAGTGATTTATGTAGGGCAGAAATACTAACTAGTTGATTATGCATTTGTTTTTTTACAAATATTGTTAATGTTTAAAAGGGAATTATCACCAGAAATATAATTGCAGGATATTTTTATAAATGTTTGCTTAGAACTGTTAAAAAGAACTATAGATAAGGCCATTATTTCTATTTGATTATAACTTCCGGGGAGTCTTTACAAAATAAGGCAAAATCTTATTGTCTTTAAATGTAATGTATTAATTAAATAAAACATATAAATTGCAATAAAATTTCAAACTATACCAATCAGATTATTTACAGATTTACAGCCTTATTAAATTGCGATTCGGCCAATTGAATAGGGCTTTATATAAGCACAGAGCATATTTTTTTATAGAAGTTTTTAGTTAGTGAACTTCTCTCCAAAAGCAAGGTCTTCACTAACTAAAAACTTCTGTAAAAAATATATGCTATGTGCTTATATAGAGCCCTATTCAATTGGCCGAATCACAATTTAATATTGCAGTATAATCCATACTTCCATTAATTAAGTCCTTATTGTAAAATTGGAAGCAATGGGTCAGAAATACTTCCAAATAAAACATGCTCATAGAGTTTTATGTGCATATGCCACTACTATTTTTTAAATAAAATAAATGTGTATGTTCATAGAAAGAATGAGTCTATGTAATGTGTGTTTCTTATTTAAGCCGTAAGTGTTAGATTAGAAAAAGGTAAAAATAGGGAAACGTCTATATACCAAAATGAAAAGTCTGATGCCATTAAAGCAAATCGAAATAAATAGTTACAAAGAAGTTGTTTTTATCTATTTTAAACTTTATACAGATTAGCAAATAAAGTTCTTTACATGAGCATACCATAGATTACATTTTTCCATTGTCCAAAAATAAATTAAAGAATCACTCTTAGAGATGGTTAACAATTAATATAAATTAAACTTACCTAGGGCCTCATTCTATTATCGTCCGTAAAACGGCCGCAAGGCTGCGATTCCTTGCAAGGCTCCCGTTACCTCACAATTCTATTAAACGGCCCCGCAAGGATCTCCTCTTACGGCCGGCCGTATATCTTGCAACCGGCCATAAGCTCAGAAATCTTTAAAGTCAAAAATATATTCAAGACGGCACTGTAAAGCTCTGTAAATGCTAGGGATCATATTGGGGGACATGAGGATTAATAGTAATCCACTCTCAAGCTTGCACATCAGCCCAAATCCGAGTTTACATTAACTGTTTATTTTCCGGCCTCAGCGTGGCCGGGTCTGAGGTGCTGCAAGCTCTCTGGACTTTTTACATGGATATTTGACATATATAAAATTTTTTTTTTTACGGATTTGAGTGTAGGGGAATGTTGTGCTATTTTTGCTAACACCTACAATCACTTTATAGTCTCCTCAGAGTGCAGGATGCCTTTATTTCTGCTTTATAATGTGCTTAATTGGTGCTAACGGGACCTTTTTCCTGCAAGTAAGCTGCGGCTCGCTTTTAGCCTTGCAGAGAGGGTTCCCGGAGCAATAGAATAGCAACCGTGCTTTTCTTGCGGCCGAAACTCTTGCAGCCGTTTTAGATCAAAGGCTTTCCTCCGGCGCGAGCGGCCGCAAGGGATAGCAAGGCGCCGGCCGCAAGCCTGCCGGAATCCCCGGCCGGAGGGGAATAGAATAGCAGAATAGCTTGCGGCCGGTCCTTGCGGCCCGCATCTCCTACGGCCGTTAATAGAATGAGGCCCCTAGTTTGCAATTTTTACCTCCATTTTTCTGGAGAGTGGAACCTAGCCTTTTAAAATATATTTTTTTGGTTACTGACACTGAGTTTTGTGAGATAATTTGGTCAAAAGTTCAAGAACCAGCTCACCTGCCAATCTCTTGTTGATTTATTCCTATATATTTTCATAAACATTTGCATATCTACATGTTGTAAAAATATACATTTGAGCAACTGCATAAAGCTGTAGAAATGTGATGACTCAGTTTCCATAATATTGCAGTGACCATATGGCACATTTTGTACCTGTGGGTCAAAAAATATTTCCGGCTTAGTGGAGCAGCCATGAATATCTCGTCAATCCAAACAAAATGCTTGTCCAAAAAAGAAGTATAATGCAATACTCATTATTCATCAGTTTAAAAAAAAAGATAATTTTTTTTTTTTTACTGAACTTCAGGAATGAATTAGAACTTATGATTGTATTGGGGTATTATGATATTTGTATCCAAAAATGGTATCACTTATGATGGTTAGCACTAAGCCCTAATAAACCTCTTGGAGCACATATTACACAAATGATTCACCTGAAACTGTGTCTGACAAATCAAACTATTATAAAATAGGCTTTAAAGAAAAGAAAAGAAAACTAGACAGCTTGCTCAATCCTCCAAATGATCCTTCTATTTTTAAAGAATGGCATATTGATTACACGCTATGAATAGCTCTGAATCAACTACAATCGCATTTTGACCCTTAAAGAACAACTAAAGAACCTGTATTTGTCAAGGTCAAGAGCGAGCTTTGATAGTAGTGCCTTTTATGATATACTTTGTCAGTTTTAATACACCACTTTTTTCTGCTCTTGGTATTTCTATAAATCATTGTTCTACATGTACTCTTTTACAATACCTATAAAATGTTCTTACTTTCTTAAAATGTGGTACAATCCTGTTCTTTGTTCCTTATTTCCAGACTTAATTTCACTAGAAAGAAAGTTCAAGTTGAAAGAATAAACTTTAAAGATAAGACTAGACTATATAAACCTGCAAACAAAAGCGTAATTTATGTACACATATTTTTATGTTATGGGATTGTATAACCTGTTCAAGATTAATGTATGTATTTTATGTTTTGCACACCAAGTTTGGATGACTGTGCTTTGGCCAGTTTCTTATATGTTTTGGTCATAGATAAATGCTTATCTATATGTATCTAGTATCAGTGTTCCCAGAAGCCCCCAGGTTATTAGTGTAAAGTTCAAGATGGGGCTGATTTTGTTGAAAACACTAAGAATGAAGCAAAATGATTTTTTCTAATGTTTTATACATTTCCAACAAAACAAACAAAAAAAAAAAAAAAAATATATATATATATATATATATATATATGTACAGTGGTGCCTCGGTTCTTGTCCTTAATTCGTTCCTGGCGGCAGGATGATTTCTAAACAGTTTGAGTTCCAAACAAACATTTCACATAGGGATCAATGTAAACTGAAATCACCAGTTGCGAGTCCCAGATTTTTCATTGATGGTGTTATTTTTTGATCCAAAACCTTAAAACTAAACAGACATAAAGAAAAACACAATAATTACATTAAATAACATATAAGTTAACTTCACTTCAACTGTACTTAGAGGACTTGAGGGCCCAATGGTATTGTGGTGATGTAGAAGAGAAGGAGAGAGAGGTTATGACTTGGAACTTTGGTTGCACAGGCTGCACATTGGCTCCTACAGACACGGGATGCACATTAGCTCTTACAGACATAGGATGCACATTGGCTCTTACAGGCACAGGTGGCACATTAGCTCTTATAGTCACAGGCTGCACTTGGGTTCTTACAGACATAAGATGCACATTGGCTCTTACAGTCACAGGATGCACATTGGCTCTTATAGACACAGGTGGCACCTTAGCTCTTACAGGCACATGTTGCACATTAAGCACTTACAGTTAAAGGATACACAATACATCTTACATGCACAGGATGCACATTAGATCTTACAGGTACAGGATGCACATTGGCTCTTACACAGGCTGCACTTTGGCTCTTACACAAGCTGCACTTGGGCTCTTATAGGCAGAGGCAGATTGCGGGTGTTGCGAGCACTTCGAGTTCCAAGCAATATTTCCCCCTGCGAGACATGTCAAGTACAGAAAAAGATGAAAACCGGAGTCAACAGGAACGAAGCTACCACAGATATATATATATACTGACATGAATCAAATCTGAAAAGAAGCATGGGAAGTTCTGAAAACTTGTCTGGCTTCCTGGATTATAAATTTGGCATGATTCTCTAAAGGGGGCTGCCATGAAGAGCAACAATAGGTAGAATCTTTAATCAAGCTCTTTCCAGTCATTCTTAGTGAAGCTACCCTTCTGAGAAGCGGAAGAACAAATATATTTATTTTATCCTAGGATGATTGCTCCTCCCTTATTTGTTACTCCTCCTGTGCCCTTTTCACAGTGTCGCCACTTTTATATACAGTATATAAGGAACCCCTTAGCTATAATTAGTGATACCATGAGTATAATGTTTATTGCAAAGGGAGTTTGTTGAGATTCGTTGAGATCCCCCATTGCACAGTGGTTCATTTTAAATTCCATGGTGGAGGCTTAAGAACCTCTGTGGTAAGGGGGTTCATTTTAGATGCCATGAACGTCCCATGATTATACTTTAGATATGGGATTCCCGTGGTCATAGGGGCTTGCAGATGGAAGAGGAGTTTCCAGGGGATCCCCCAACTCATAGTGCTTGAGGAGTTTCCCGGGGCATCCCCAGGCTCATAGTTTAGGGGGTACCGGATCCCCTAACACATCTGAGTAGCTGCATTAACCCCTTAATTGTGCCTGATTTGAGACATCAATGTTTTGATAGTGTCCGATTTGACACATGTAGGCTTCTCAAAAGCACAATTTATGCCCCTATAGTTGGGTGAAAGTACACGTAGGCTTCGTTAAAAAAATCTCAGCACTTGTAAGGATTTATGAGTAACCTATGAGTGCTCAGATTTCACTGCTGAAACAATACAATGTCTTTTTCGAACATAACAATGAATCATGGCACTCATGGGTTGTTCCGAAGGCATTTCTCATAAGTTTTCTTATGGTGCATGAAGTGCTGATTAACAAGTAAACTTTATTTGTTATTTTGCCAACAAGGGACATGGAATGGAGGCCATTGTCAGAGAAGCTACAATTCCTCCATGTACTAAGCTGTATTTAATTGTACAGATGTCTAAAGTAAATTCAGTATCTCCATGTTTATTTATACACGGCACTCAAATAAATGTGTTTAAGTTTCCATTTGCATGATTCCACTATAAGATTAACAATTTGTCAGGAAAAAACAACCTTCTACTGAATATATTTTTAAGAAAGAAAAATGTGCTTTTGTGCTGAACAAACCCATTCTAAATAACTCGGCCATCTCATGGGAGTTTAACAAAATGTTAAACAGTTTAAGTAAATTAGAGGAATGGACAAGAGTGTGGCTACTGGTGTTTAATATCAATAAGGACAATGTAATGCAGATCAGGCTGGAAATTCCTAATGTGGATTACAGGATTGATGGCACGTTCCTAACAACAAAAGGGAAAGATAAATCCACAGCTAGTACAAGTTTTAATTGTATGTTGCTTTTATTACCAGAATGTGTTTATATCTATGACAATAATTATTATTATATTTCTAAATACCTGGAGCCTCATTCAAATACAAGGCCACAACTCGCATTACACAGGTGGTATGTTTGTGGGCGTGCTTCAGTTGAACAAGCCCGCAAGTTACGGGCAAAAAGACTAAACCGCAAAACACGCAATCGTATGTAGAATTACAGGGCGGGAACATGATTAATTAAGCAAGGCCGTAACTACCCATTTAGAAAGAGCCATTAGAAAATTAGACCATCATTATTACGACAGTATAAGATGGAGGTTATATGTCAATCAATTATATGCGATCGGACTCTCAAACCCGGAAATACAAAATAATAAAAATGAGTTCCAATACTGTTCTAGTCCATATGGGTGGCTTGATATGTATTAACTCATTGATTCCCGAGATCGATATAACCCCGAAATGAAACATAAAAATAAATGAATTTTTATTACCAATTTGCGAGCTTGTTGTGCAATTAATTCTAATGTCTTTCATTGTTTTCCCCGTCATTTACAGAGCAGTATTGATTTTTTTATTTGCATTTACTGTGCTACGGACATGTCTTTAACCCAATTGCGAGTCCTATCTGGTACCCGTAGGATTTTCTTCTACATTTGGCGTTTACGGGTGTGAGAATATTTGCGGGCTTGAGGAACTGTAGCAATTAAATAATGATTTGCGAATTTAGAGATTGTAACTCTTGCGGTCATGAAAGATCAGAGGCTTAGATGGGGCGTAAGTTACGGTTGTAACAACCACACAGATTTTCAGCCCGTAACCCGTAGATGGTTTGCGGCTCCCAAAAATACACCAATTGAATAGTAAATTAGTTTATGGGCTACATTAAGACCTCCCGTAAGCTACAATTTTTCAATTGGATGATGCCCCTGGACTCAAATGGGGGAATTTACAAAGTTTTTCTACTTCATAGCTCCTGATATTTTTATGTGCTATTTACTATGGGGAAAAGTAGCACATCCTCAAGTGAGTTATCTCAAGTGAGAAAGTGCTTAGTAACATATGCAGCTTTTTAACCACCCTACACAATTATCTTTTAATAAATATCATAAACTATACCGCACTTCTGATCCATTCTTCTCTCTTTTTTATGTACAGCGGTAAAGTATATTTTGAAGAACAGTTTAACAAATGATTGCAAGAACAAAGAGACTATAACCACTTGAGTTTATCTCCTTGATTATCCATAACTCTAATGAAATACTATAATCCTTGTATGCTTTGTGGACAGTCAGTTATCTTTCTGCAAAAGGTGGAGGCCATCAGCAGGAGACTGGAGGAATCTGATGTCCAGTCTAGTGCCATCAGCAGAAGACTGGAGTGGTCAGATGCTCAGCCTGGTCCATATAACCAACCCATTAAAATCATATGCCCAATGAACAATTTTGGGAGCTACAGACTAGTGGCATTAGACTTATGCAAAGGTCTGAGAGGAGGGGAGTGGATGTGTAGTAAAAACTTGTTGTATATGCAATATGTTTGGACATTGTGGCCGTGCATCACACAGGATAGATTGGTCACCTCTTGAGGAACCTCTCAAATGTATATGTATTACCTTGACAAATAAGATTAGAAGCATATAAAAAATGTGTTATATATAATTTACAGAAGTGGTGGGCCACTTATTCCTATGAGAGTCGCCAAAAGCCCAGGTCCTGGATCTCTTTGGTTGTATATATCCCGGATCTCTCTGCTTTAGTACGCAAGTAAATTAATGTCATTCGATCTGTTTGCTCCTCCTGTGCTAAAGCAAAGAGATACAGGAGGTCCCCGGGTTACAGACAACCCGGCCTACAGACCATTATATTTAAAGATACAGATATTTAAAAATGGACTCCCAGGCCTTTTTGTTTGTGTTTGTTTTTATGTTCTGTTCGTGTGAATTAAAATAAAGAACACACTAGTTTCTGTAACTATACAATACAGTGGTATTATTATTATTATTATTATTATTATTATTATTACAGTATTATACTGTATCATTAATACCACATATGAGTCATTACAGTATTGTTCTTCTTATTCATTAGGGATCCGAGTTACATACACATCCAGTTTAAAGACTTTCTCGGGAACGTAATTCATCCTTAACCCGGGGACTGCCTGTACCAAAATCTTGGTCTTTTGGTGGCACTTTTATGACAGAGCTGGCCACCACTTTTGTGAAGTGAAATTATTTTTGTTGCATATGTGTTTTACACTAAATACAAATTCATAGTTAACTTAATTTACTCAAAACCAGGAAACATTATAATTACAAAATATAGTGATTAAAGGATTGACCTTAAATAGAATGTATGTCGTGCCATTTTCTCATGTAAAAGGTGCATTTTAATAGATTTGTAGCATTTTATCCTGTTTAAAATAAATCACTAATTGATGTCTCATGTTTATGTATTATTCTTCTCTACAGGAGGAAGTCTGTTTAAACATAGGCACGGACAAAGCTTATTACGTGCTAAGCAGACATTGTCAGATAAATAAATCTGTTATTTTTGTTTTAGAAGCTAAAACTCCTCCCTGTACTAAGCTGTATTTAATTCTACAGATGTCTAAAGTACGTTCAGTATCTGCATGTTTATTTATACATGGCACTCAAATAAATGTGGTTGTTAAGTTTCCATTTGCATGATTCCACTATGAAATGAACAATTTGTCAGGAAAATGCAACCTGCTACTGAATATATTTTTTTAGAAGGGAAAATTTGCCTTTGTCCTGAACAAACACATTCTAAACAACTCGGGAATCCCTGGGGAGTTTAAAAAAATGGTAAGCAATTTAAGTAAATTAAAGGAATGGACAAGAGTGTGGCTACTGGTGTTTAATATCAATAAGGACAATGTAATGCAGATCAGGCTGGAAATTCCTAATGTGGATTAGAGCATTGATGGCACATCCCAAACAACAAGGGGGCAGACAAATCCATAGCTATTATATTTTTTAATGTTACGTTTTTTTATTACCTATACCTTTATTACTTGGAAAAATATTGACAAGTTTGTACACAAACTGGGGGGAACATACAAAGCATTTCTATTCAATTTCATATGGGTAAAATAGTCCCTGTCACCTCATCTGAGGTGAGAAAGTGAAGTAAATTCTTGACATTTTTTGCTTGACATCATTTTTTATTCCATAGAGTCTGGCTACTCAGACTTGGCCTATTCTCTGGTTCGCTGAGGAGACTTGTGGGCAGGACACAGCCTATGTGGCCAGCTTCTTCCCGATTGGCTCCTTCCAAGTCAATAAGCAACAGAGGCACTTTTTCCAGTTTGCTGGGGAATTTGAAGTGTTCACTCCCCCGTTATCTTAATGTTTCACTGTTCTTATTGTTTTGCACCCAAAAAATATATTGTGATTCTCCCAATAAAGAATGCTCACTATTGAAGCACATAACCAAGGTGTGCCTTTCATTCTAGAGGGAAGGCTTTTATTATTTTACTGGGCTATTAATCACTTGCATAATGAATCTCTGCTGGGTCCTAAAGAAAAGGGTCTAAGTTTCTGATTGCATGTACGGGTAGGATTGGTCTCATTGGCATTTCAAGGCCACTGAAGAGCATACAGCACTGGCTGGCTGATCCTGGGTTCCTGATTTCCTGAGTGGTGTCCTGATTTGCATGCTGGGTACTGAGAAACCTAAACCCTCACACTCCTGGGGTGGATTTCTGTAGCAGAAAAGCAGGCGTTTTGGGATTAAAGAGGACCCCTCCCCCCTGTGTTGTGACAGTTTTACTTTGAGAAAAGACATTGAGAATGAAATTGTTTTCAACTAAGCATATTTTAATCTTGTATGCTACTTTACTGTTTGAGAAGATTTGATTGATTCCAAATGTTGATGGGTTGAGTGTTGTAAATCAATGCAAGTGATTTATAGTCACCATGATGTTTTACTGGATGTACAGTAAGTGAATAAAGTAAATATAACATGAGCTGGGTTATCTTCATGCAAACTGTGTTTTTAAATACTTTTTTGCATGGTCTCAATTAGTAAACTGAAAGTGAAGAAAGCACACAGGAGTCAGTAATAATAATATTTAGAACAATACACCAACAATTTAAACTAAATCCTAAAGAAAAACCCTTCTAAATTCATGCTTGTTACTTTCTTTTTTTATTTAAATCATTTTAATTGGAATACAAGGAATGAACACAAAATCTAATTATCCATTGTAAGTTTATTGGATTATAATAGTATAGTAAACTTCTCCATTTATCTTAAACCTTTTCTTTCTTTTCCTTTTTCTTTTCTTTTCTTTCTTTCTTTCCTTATTGATTTTGATTAACCATAAAGGCTCCATATTACCCCAAAACCAAACAATAATAATATATGAAAAAAGGTAAAGGGGAAGGAAATAGGGGGTATGACATTTTGTGGACGCTCTCCATAATGTAGATCCAGGCTAATTTTAGAGTTCGAATGTCCCAGCATGATGCATTTTTTTTTATATTTGTCATCTAGTTCTGCTGAAATTGTACTCATTGTGTATTGAATTTGTATCTTAACTTCTTCAAATATGGGAATGTTTGTTTTCCAAATTGCTATGACACTTCTGGAGGCTAAGAAAATCAGTTTTTTTAGGAATTGTGATTCCTTCAGGAGTTTTGGAATGGGAGTGCTAGTAATGCCTCCTCTGTTTTTTGGGGAAATGAAATTGCCTGTTTTCCTAAGGAAGAGTATGTTTCTTCCAATATATGAGCGATTTTAGGGTATTCCCATAATGCATGTCTCAATGTACCTGTTTTGTTGCAGCCTCAAAAATGGTTACCATTCAGGGATGGATTTGATATTTGTAGTCTCGTTGGAGTAAGATACCATCTTAAAAGAGTTTTAAAGGCATTTTCTCTTAGTACTATATTGAGAGAGGAGTTAGCTGCGTTTTTAAATGTTTTCATTACGATTCCATTACGATTCGTCAAGAGTTATATTCAGTTCTTTTTCCTAGGATATTTTGTATGGTAATTTGACTGTTGTAACCTGGTCATTTAGTTAATTATATAGAATTGAGATATTTTTCTTTCCATTATTGTTGTAGATGCAGCATTTCTAAAAAGGTGCTTTCCTGGCTGGTTTGTTGTCTCTTAGAACATAATACATGTTTATATTTATTGAGGCTAAGTTTATATATTTATGGTAAGTGGACACAGGTGACCAGTTTGGGGTGTTTGTTAGGATATCTGCTGCTATGGTTATATTTTATATAAAAAAAACAGTTGGTAGAAAGCACTTTGAAACGGTGTGGTCCTTGATTGGTGGTGTCTAATGATGATTTTAAGATCTTAAATCAATTAGTTCATAAACATGTAATGTAGCCTTTATGGTCTTGTGCTGCTATCTTCAAATAACCGCTGTTATCTGAAGCGTCTGGAGAGTAATTTAAAAGAAGAAGGATGGGGAAAGATAGTGCAAAAACCTAGAGCAGGTCACTTCTTTTATTATGAATCACTTCATATAAAAAATAGTTAAGGCTCTCACCTTGAGGAACTTCAATATTTAAGAGGTATTTAAATCGCTTATGATAATTGATCCTTGAAGTCTATGTCTTAATCCAACGGACAATCTTCTTTCTTGAAGCTCTAGTCTATGTTCTGTATAAAGGGTATGTGCTAGCTGTATACAACTAGTGTCTGTTTGCATACATGCACTAATCAGAACTGACACTCTACTAAGAAAACTATGTATTCGTTGTAGAGGAAAAATATTAATATTTATTGATTCCCAACATGGTATAAAAATGAATCACAATGACGTACCCAAAAATCAATATGAATAAAAATTAAGATGCGTTTCTCTACTTGTTATGTAGCTTCCTCAGTTAGGTTAAAACCTATAATAAACATATATTGATACCAAGAGATCAGTATCCATAATCACAACAGTACTTTAAAAATTATGGGCCCTATTAAATTCTCCCTCATAGTTCTATCGGTGCTCGCAAAAGGCAGTTTTCCTGCTGTTTGCGAGAACCGAATCTCTCGCAGCCTGCTTTACGATATGACTGCGAGAAAATGGCCGAGAATAGGCTCCGAGAGAGCTACGTAGCCTTAAATCTATGCACGAGTCTCGCATATCGTAAGAATCCCTACGTGGACAAAAAGTCCACGCAAGGGATCCGAAAGCCTCTACGTGCTGCCTCGGAACAGCCCGAGACAGCAGTGTGAGGCTCCCCCCTGCACCCTATACACATCCCCATGCTGCAGGAGTCTCTATCGGGACCCCTGCAGCACCCCCACATTAACCCCTTGCAGCGGGGGTCCCCGATCTGCATAGATCAGGCCCCCCGCTGCATTTAAAACTTTTAAATTCCCCGCCGCGGCTCCTTAAAGGGACCGCGGCACACTATTACCCAATCCCGGCCGCGGCACTTAAAATTAACCCCCCTCTATGCTGGGGGTCCCCATCGGGACCCCCGAAGTGTCCCCACATAAACCCATTGCAGGGGGGGGCCCCGATCTGCATAGATCAGGCCCCCCGCTGCATTTAAAACTTTTAAATTCCCCGCCGCGGCTCCTTAAAGGGACCGCGGCACACTATTACCCAATCCCGGCCGCGGCACTTAAAATTAACCCCCCTCTATGCTGGGGGTCCCCATCGGGACCCCCGAAGTGTCCCCACATAAACCCCCTGCAGCGGGGGGCCCCGATCGGCACCGATCGTGACCCTGCTGCAATTCAATTTTAAATTTCCCGCCTCGCGGGTCCTCAAAGGACCGTAAAGGTCCTGAAAGGACTCGCACTAAAAATATTAACCCCAGGCAACTATAATTACCCCATTAACTCATGATGGTCAATCCAGACCACCATAAGGCTGTAATTAACCCATTAACTCATGGTGGTCAATACAGACCACCATAAGGCTCTATTTAACCCATTAACTCATGGTGGTCAATACAGACCACCATAAGGCTCTATTTAACCCCATCAGTCCCATAAGGGTATATTATTACCATTATGGGCCTGTTACAACCCAACATTAACCACATAAGTGCCCTGATGGTCCTCAAGGACCATCATGACACTAACTACAAACACTACACTATAACCCCCGATAAACCATTTAATCTAAACTAACCCCCCTCTACACTAATCTATTAACACTTACACTACCTACCTACACTACCTACCCCCTAATAAACCTCCCCAACACTCTAATTACAAAAAACAAAAAACCTACAGCACAGAAAACAAAAAACCTACAGTACAAAAAACAAAAAAACCTACAGTACAGAAAAAAAAAACAATTACAACCCCACCCCCCACTACAGAAAACAAAAAAATACATTACAACCCCACCCCCCACTACAGAAAATAAAAAAATTACACACCTGAAAAGGAAAGACAGATAAACACAATACAATACATACATATAATACATTAAATACATTACATACAATACATGACATTACATATAATATATTACATATAATATATTACATATAATACATTACATACATTACATACAATACATGACATTACATATAATATATTACATATAATATATTACATATAATATATTACATATAATACATTACATACATTACATACAATACATGACATTACATATAATATATTACATATAATATATTACATATAATATATTACATATAATACATTACATACATTACATACAATACATGACATTACATATAATATATTACATATAATATATTACATATAATATATTACATATAATACATTACATACATTACATACAATACATGACATTACATACATTACATATAATGTATTACATATAATATATTACATATAATATATTACATATAGTCCTAATCAAATACCCCCTATCTATCTAACATACAATCTATTTAATTTAAAATAAATCCTAACTATATCAAATACATCCCCCTATCTATCTAATATACAAAAAATCCTAACAACATACACAGACCCTTATTCTAAACTAAAATAAAATAATTACAGTCCTAACTACATACACAGACCCTAATTCTAAGCTAAAATCAATAAATTAAGACCACTTACCTTTAAGATGTTGCTTCAGATCACTAACCTATGGGTCAAACAAAAAATAAAAATTAGTACAAAACATTAACATCAAATAAATAAACATTCTATACATTCTAAATATTCAACTCACCTTTACAGCATGTCCAGTCACTGTTTAGCTCTTCCGGCGCGGCCCTGTTAAAAAAAAAACACAATACATGAATACATGAATACAATATATAAACAATAAATAAAATACACAAATAAACATCTAAATATACATCTAAATATACATTTAACTTACCTCCCCGCGATGTCCCCGGCTGGGCCGCGGAACCATTCGCGCTCTAAAAAAAAAAAAGAAAAAAAACTAACGGAGGTCTGCACTGGCAGACCTCCCCGACGCTACTGAACCTCCCGGAGTCGTTTCCGGGAGGAAATTGGCATTGGCGGCTTGTGATTGGCTGAAAAAGCTGTCTATCAATTTCAGCCAATCAAAAGTCATCAATGTGTGAGCCAATCAGGATGGGATACACCCCAATATCCCACCCTGATTGGCTTAAACACTTGTCTATCTTTCTGGGAACCAATCACAACGCTCAGATGCCTTCAGCCAATCACTATGGGATACACCCCCACGGAGTGATTGGTAGAAGACATCTGCGCATCCTGATTGGCTCCTACATTGACGACTTTTGATTGGCTGACAGCTTTTTCAGCCAATTACAAGCCGACAATGCCAATTTCCTCCCGGAAACGACTCCGGGAGGTTCAGTAGCGTCGGGGAGGTCTGCCAGTGCAGACCTCCGTTAGTTTTTTTCTTTTTTTTTTTAGAGCGCGGATGGTTCCGCGGCCCAGCCGGGGCTGAAGGAGAGAAGGCCGGGGACATCGCGGGGAGGTAAGTTAAATGTATATTTAGATGTTTATTTGTGTATTTTATTTATTGTTTATATATTGTATTCATGTATTCATGTATTGTGTTTTTTTTTTAACAGGGCCGCGCCGGAAGAGCTAAACAGTGACTGGACATGCTGTAAAGGTGAGTTGAATATTTAGAATGTATAGAATGTTTATTTATTTGATGTTAATGTTTTGTACTAATTTTTATTTTTGTTTGACCCATAGGTTAGTGATCTGAAGCAACATCTTAAAGGTAAGTGGTCTTAATTTATTGATTTTAGCTTAGAATTAGGGTCTGTGTATGTAGTTAGGACTGTAATTATTTTATTTTAGTTTAGAATAAGGGTCTGTGTATGTAGTTAGGATTTTTTGTATATTAGATAGATAGGGGGATGTATTTGATATAGTTAGGATTTATTTTAAATTAAATAGATTGTATGTTAGATAGATAGGGGGTATTTGATTAGGACTATATGTAATATATTATATGTAATATATTATATGTAATATATTATATGTAATACATTATATGTAATGTCATGTATTGTATGTAATGTATGTAATGTATTATATGTAATATATTATATGAAATATATTATATTTAATATATTATATGTAATATATTATATGTAACTAGCGAATTGCCCGTCAAAAAATGACGGCAATGAAATTGTAAGGTAGCTAATGCTGTTTAGTGTGTAATAATGAAATATATAATACATTAATAAATGAATATACTTTACCTATTTTAAAGCATTGTGTGGAAGAGCTGTGAATGTGTTTTGATGTTGCTGCAGCATTAGTGGTGTGGATCTGCTGTGTAAGCGTGCTGAATGTGTGCAGTATAACACTGTGCGTGCGCGAGCCCAAACCGTTGTCGTGTACTTCCGCATTGGCGTCAAATGGCGAGTAATGTGTGTTATACGTTTGTATCGGAATATCCGTAGGTGTTTTGTGGTGTTTTGCGAGTTTCTTGTGGTGTTTTGCGAGTTTAGAGTGCTGTAGCCTCGTTTTCGTTTTGTTCGGCGGCCATTTTTTCTCTCGCTTCGTTTTTTTTTTAGTCTCTAAACTGTTTTATTTGAAGTAAAATCGAGGTGTAAGTTGTATTTTTGAGGTGCTGGGTGCTCCCTCTTGGTGTAGGTAAGTTTTTTATGTATGTGGTGTGTGTATGTATTGTGTTTTACATTTTGTAATGTCCGAGTGTTGCGAGTCCGTAATGTGTGTGAACGTGTGTCGTATGTTGTTTGCGAGTGTCGTAATGTGTGTGTCGTACTGTTTGGGTTGCGACGTGAAGTTTGCGAGGGTCGCAGTTGCTAGCAAGGAGCGCCTTCGGCGCTCCATGCCAGCAACTGCGGCCCTCGCTTTGCGAGGTCCTCAGGTGCTGGCATGGAGCGCCTACGGCGCTCCATGCCAGCAACTGAGGCCCTCGCTTCGCGAGGGTCCTCAGTTGCTGGCATGGAGCGCCTTCGGCGCTCCATGCCAGCAACTGAGACCCTCGGGCAGTGCCCTCGCGAATTCGGCGCTCCTTGCAGCAACTGAGACCCTCGGGCAGTGCCCTCGCTTCGCGAGGGCCGCGGGCTCGCTACGCGAGCCCGCAGCGTTAGCAACAACTCGTACGCTCACAACTATATATGTGATATATATATATATATATGTATACACACTGCACATTACACACACACACACAATACATCATTATATATATATGTATACACACTGCACATTACACACACACCTCACACACACACACACACAATACATCATTATATATATATATATGTATACACACTGCACATTACACACACACACACAATACATCATTATATATATATATGTATACACACTGCACATTACACACACACCTCACACACACACAATACATCATTATATATATATGTATACACTCTGCACATTACACACACACACAATACATCATTATATATATATATATGTATACACACTGCACATTACACACACACCTCACACACACACACACAATACATCATTATATATATATATATGTATACACACTGCACATTACACACACACCTCACACACACACAACACATCATTATATATATATGTATACACACTGCACATTACACACACACCTCACACACACACACAATACATCATTATATATATATATATATGTATACACACTGCACATTACACACACACAATACATCATTATATATATATATATATATATATATATATATATATATGTATACACACTGCACATTACACACACACCTCACACACACACAACACATCATTATATATATATATATATATATATATATATATATATATATATATATATATATATATATGTATACACACTGCACATTACACACACACAATACATCATTATATATATATATATATGTATACACACTGCACATTACACACACACCTCACACACACACACACAATACATCATTATATATATATATATATGTATACACACTGCACATTACACACACACCTCACACACACACACACACAATACATCATTATATATATATATATATATGTATACACACTGCACATTACACACACACCTCACACACACACACAATACATCATTATATATATATATGTATACACACTGCACATTACACACACACCTCACACACACAATACATCATTATATATATATATATGTATACACACTGCACATTACACACACACCTCACACACACACACAATACATCATTATATATATATATATATATGTATACACACTGCACATTACACACACACCTCACACACACACACACAATACATCATTATATATATATATATATATATGTATACACACTGCACATTACACACACACCTCACACACACACACACATCATTATATATATATATATGTATACACACTGCACATTACACACACACCTCACAGACATACACAATACATCATTATATATATATATATGTATACACACTGCACATTACACACACACCTCACACACACAATACATCATTATATATATATATGTATACACACTGCACATTACACACACACCTCACACACACAATACATCATTATATATATATATATGTATACACACTGCACATTACACACACACCTCACACACACACACAATACATCATTATATATATATATATATATGTATACACACTGCACATTACACACACACCTCACACACACACACACAATACATCATTATATATATATATATGTATACACACTGCACATTACACACACACCTCACACACACACACAATACATCATTATATATATATGTATACACACTGCACATTACACACACACCTCACACACACACACAATACATCATTATATATATATATATATGTATACACACTGCACATTACACACACACCTCACACACACACACAATACATCATTATATATATATATGTATACACACTGCACATTACACACACACCTCACACACACAATACATCATTATATATATATATATATGTATACACACTGCACATTACACACACACCTCACACACACACAATACATCATTATATATATATATATATATGTATACACACTGCACATTACACACACACCTCACACACACACACACAATACATCATTATATATATATATATGTATACACACTGCACATTACACACACACCTCACAGACATACACAATACATCATTATATATATATATATATGTATACACACTGCACATTACACACACACCTCACACACACACACAATACATCATTATATATATATGTATACACACTGCACATTACAC